>MU130546.1:298649-325315 GCA_015039465.1 Phlegmacium glaucopus
CCCAAACGAAATGAATCTGGCATTGCATCCCAATGCATTTGGGCAACAAAACGCGGACACGTGACTAGAAGTTGTTCAATTACTTTGGTGACCACAATTTGGCCCCTGGCTTCGACCAATGCTGAGTTCTCGCCCCGTTCAGCTCACAACTGATGCACCGTACTTTCCGACGAAAACGCCTGGACGGGCGCTTGGAAATCGTGCTGAAAACGCCCATCTTGGAACACTGACAATGAATCCCAAGGGAAAGATGCCGCGTACCCCATTTCAGCCAGCTTCAACTCGTGAGTTCTTTTCGCCTTCTGATAGTTCAATGAGGCAAAATTCCAACTACTCAAGAATATAGAGCGGAAAGTAGTCAAAGATCATAAACTTGGTCTTACAAGTACTACTACTACGACTCGTCGTCCAATAGCAGACAAGACGCCACTTCCAAATCGAATTGGAGCCATCCTCTTTCAAACCCCACTTCCTCAAAAACAAAATATAAAACCATCAAAGCTAGCCTTTGTAGTAGATACCCACCCCGATGCGATAAACCAAACGAAATCCATGCTGAAAAATGGATGTGGCAAGACTCCAGATTCGGTTCAGCGCCCTAGTTCTATGCGAAAACATGTGAAGCATCCTCGTAGTGCTGCTGCTGCTGCTGCTGTTACTCAAAACTTTGAGACGCCCATGAATCGGGGTAATCATTGGGATGTCAGTGATGGTGATATTGTGTTACTAGCTGATATGCAGGCTGCTGCTGCTCTACAGGATACGATCACGGAAAATGGTGATGATTTAGATGAGATTGAGTTCATGGCGCCAAACACTCTTAGTAAGTCCCCCCTGCTCTTTTTCGTTGTCTACTCTCTTTGTTAATTATTCTTTTCCAAAATTAGATCTGCCTTATGACCCTCCGCTTGACTTTGAGCTTCCTGATTACAAAGTGTTGGGAAAAAACTTACGGCGCTTGGCTCATTCATGTCCTTACGACGATTTGCCTTCCCCACCTGAACTGGATTTCGTCGTTTCGGACCTGCCAAGTTCAACATGGGACATGTTCACGTTTCCTCCTCTCAGTTAGTTATTCAACTCAACCTCTTAACAGTCCTCTTTACTTAAAAATAATATTAGGTCTCGAGGACGACCCATTCCACCAGGCTCGTGCTGAACTTGCGCAAGCCTCCGGCAAGACGTCGCTGCTCCCTACATCAAGGGCCAGAATGATAACCAAAACAGGATTGCAACCAACAAACCATACCACCAATCCTGTCCTACTTTCTAAAGCAACACGTCAACCTCAGCGCACCTTGCCTATACCAAATACCAAATCATCCAGACCTGAAACTGCCACTTCAGTAGGAACTGCTACAACTAGTGGAACAACTGCGAAGGGTAAAAGCACCGCTTCCAAGCTCGCGCCGGCGGCTCCAAGTATGAACCCAAAGGGTATTGCCACTGCCACTGGTACTACCACGACCAGAAGTACACTTTCCGGACCCGTAAAATCCACGTATCACAAATCTGCCGTGTCACTCGGTTCCAGGCCTACGGGCGTTGTTATCCGTGCAACGACAACCACAGTCCGCCGACCACACACAGTACTAGATATCAACAAGAAACGTGACAAGCCAGTGGGTGTTCATGGAGCTTTGATGTTAGTGAAAGATTTACACATCGAGGGGGACGTAATAGGTGAAGATTTCTTGTTTGAGGTGTAATTAAGTTTGATAGAAAAATTAGCTAGTTTTGTTTTGTTTTTACATTTCGTTGAAAACCATGTATGTAGTACTAAAAAAATTCTATGTATATATGCTGTGAAAATTGTTTAAAGATATTTTTTTAACTGAGTACACTGTTTTGAATTTAAAGCTACAAGTTTGACCATTTGATTATTGTATACACACACACGTGAACAAAAATGCCTGCTCCTTGCGACCCTCCGTATACCCCTAGGAACGCAGGACTAGTACAGTGACTGCATTGGCAAGCCAGTTGTTAGTACAGCATATAGATAGGCCAAAATATTTCGGAAAACTGCAGGTTGTCCTTCATCCCATAAAGAATATCCAAGCGAGTCAGCGACGTCCGCAGAGCTAAACGATGGCATAAGTCCAAAGGGCGATTAGATTTATAATAAGAATGAAAAAAAAAACGTCACAAAAATAGGAAGGGGGCATACCATCGTCAGGAGAAAGGTATATCAGTGAGAAATTCCCTTTTAAAACCCATCGACGATCTTTGAAATGTGATTCAAAGAGTGGCGTCCATTTGTCAAGTATTTCGCGAGCTTTGTTTCCGAGTTCTGGTATGATAGAGCTGGTAGATCTGCCTATGTGTCGGTGGGCGAGACGTCGTAATGTTGTATGAATTTCTGAAATCTGTTATAGAATCCACCATCAGTCCAAAATCGAAATGATGAGTTAGGGGCGTAACAATTTCAAAACGCACATAAATGTCGTTTACATTCTTGACTTGAAATTTCTCGATGTCGGAGAGTATATCGAATACTCTATTACACCATTTCAAGTCGAACTTTCTCTTTCGAGAAGCTGGTCGATCCACCAGTTCAGGAAGCTCTTGTACTAGTCTGTCTTTCCACATTTCAAGCTGATCGGATCCTTCAGACTGAAGCCAATCTTCCAAGAATCTGAGTTCGTAATGGCAAGTGCTGATCGTCTTAAAGATGATGCGTAGCTCTGTGAGTGCTCGGTAATCATCTTGGAGATAACTATTTCCATCTCCACCTCCATCTCCGGGTACGGTTGACGTTTGTGGATTACTACACCGAGAAACTGCTAAAGCGTTGAGTAATTGACTTGTTTCAACTCGACGGATAGCATCAGCCTCTATTGTGAGCACTTGAAGGAGAGGCACCAATGGTCGACTATTTTGGCCGATTATGAGATTGGTAAGGTCTTCTGACGGTGGTAAAGGGAGGTTCAGATCAATGAGATGAGGTGTGAGTTTGAGAAATTTAGTGAGTTCTCCGGATTCCATTTCTGACGCTCGGAAGGCAAACTTCTTGAGCATGCATGGCGAATGAGAACGAGAGATCATGGCGGTGAGGACCGTGATGAGGTGTCCTTCAAATCCAGCGACCCAAATCTCTTGTATGGCTGGAAGGGTAAGGTTGTCAAGGAAACCTTGTGGTGGTACATCGTCGAATTGGACCTTCAAAATGGTGAGTGACGGAAGAGTGATGACGGGGATGCCAGGGCTTTCGTAAAATCGTGAAACTTCGAGCGTAGTGAGAGATGTTGCTAACGAAATGGTATAGTCAGCCATCCCTCTTCCCCTCACACGTTCCTTGTAGCGAGTCAGTTGAGAGAAAGGTAACCGGATCGCTCCTGGAAAGGGTCCGTCGAGATGGACTTCGCGAAGTTGAGGAGCATCTTCAAATATATCGAGGACTACAGGATCCGTTTGGCGCCATACTTCTAGTGATAGGGTTCGGAGGGAGGAAAGTCTGCCTTTGACCCCTTTGAAAGCAAAGATGGTGAGATTGGTAGAGTCGATAGCGACGGTTTGCCAACGTTCAGAATGAAGAACGAGAGCATCGATTATAGGATGCGAATCCAATTCTTTGAAAGGGGCGCAGAGATAGAAGCTAATGGGTGCATCTCGAGACCGCACCAACAATTCAGTGATTTGCGCAACGTATGAACGGGGTGTCTTCTTATGCAGATAGATTGTAGGAAGCTTGCTCCACAAAGTTGAGATAGAAAGGGCGGTTATCCTCCAGAGTCGACAGACCTGTGGTAGACTCCAAGGAACGGTATTCCATCGACAATTTTCCCAAGGAAGAATTGTTTGGATAAATATCTCTTGCAAGATTTCAGGCGGGATTCGTCGAATCACGGATAAGATACTTCTGTGGTCATGCAAAAATTGGTTTGCACGATCGAGTTGGTGACTTATCATCGTATCTTCTTGTATAATTTCTAGAGTTTGTGCCTCTACTACCGAAATTACTTTGAGAATGTCGATTGCTTCGGCATCGGAAGGGGGTGTGTTTGAAAGTAGGAGATGAGGAAAGGGTGGTTCAGGAAGTTGGATTTTCGAGACTCCTGGTATAGATAACACTTTATCTTTCGCTGCTCGAGATGCTGCTTTCTTGGCGTTCTTCACTTTGTTCTTTGCAGCTATGGCCGTTTGTTTCACGGCCGTAGCTTTTCTTTTCGTGGCATTTGATATTGCAAGCTTCGAGATTCGAACTGCCTTTTTGAATTTAAGCCACCGTAGCTGACAACAAAGTGTTTCTTACCAGTATGAAAAACGGCGGGAACATGCCTCCGACACCAGGACTACAGACCCGAAGGGCCTTCCGTAGGATATAATAGTGGTAATAGCAGTTGAACGTCGAACGTTGAGCACGCCTGAGCGTTTGAATGTTAACAAATGTTGCTGCTATACAGTCGAAATATTGATCATTAATCGGAATCTCAATCCACTGGCAGTGATCGAGATAAATAAAATAATGATTGCAATTAAATTGGTATTATCTAATCCTGATTCCTGACTCAAGTCGTCGTCGAGGGCTACTGTTTAAGACCAATTTATGATGTACCTTAGGGTATAAAACGGTCGAGGTGGAAGCTCCTGATAGTGTGATGTCTTTCATGTTTGTGCATGGGTTGCGGATCCAAGAATGGCAACCTTGTCCAGTGTGGAGGCCCTCCAAATTTCCGACAGAGATAATACCCAAATTTTTGGATGGTCCTCTAACAGTTTTCAAATTTCCGGACGCCAAATCTCGGGAGCTTCCCGGGTCTTCATCCACCATACGTAATCTAAAGCCCGAAATTCACCGAATTGACCCAACCATGCGTTCGTTAAAAATTAATATTGAATCATGATGTACATTCTGAGAATCTCAGATCTCAGAGGCATCATAGGGCATCATCAAGCTTCTAGCTTCATCATCATCAGGGCTTATTTCAGGGCTGCTCGATGAACATTCTACTGATGATAACTTATTTATAAAGTGTCCAAATACCCGACGAATGTGAGGTTTCAAGAATTAAAATTCTGTCTGTCTGTGTCTGTCCATGAAATGGTGTGGATAGGGTTCAAAAAAAAATAAACTACAGTGCGAGGTAGGAGAGAACGGGTCAAGGAGGAAAGATGCAGGATGAGGAGGTTTGGGGTCCTAAGCCATGGAGGTGGGACGAAGGTTCAATGTATTGTATATATGTACATGTGCGTGGTGGTGGTGGTGGTGGTGGTGGTGGCGATGGTAGCATTATTATGCCTGGACGACAGAAGGGAGGGCTAACTTTAAGAGGGGGAGAGGGAGAGGGAGGTAAGGAGGATGGAGCGGTATGGGTATGATATATAGGATGTGATTCTGAACTCGAGTCATGATGGATATGGGTTGAATGCAGCAATAAAAATCGAAGAATAAAGAAATTGAGAATGTCGATGACGAGCCAAAAAAAAATTGTGACTAGGGGAAAGAAAGGCTGAACAAAGCTTTAAAGTTTTAACTTCCATTCCATGCCTTAAACTTGTTGAGTAATCCCATCGATGCAAAGAGAGTCTAAAGGTTGATCCCAAAATAATCAGAATCAGAAGGTCCGTCACGAATGAAAGAAGGGCCAAGACAAGGCAAGATTAAGGTAGCGGGTGGAAGTCCTGTAATTCCAAAAAGATACAAGAAAAAGAAAGACGCGGTGAATAAGAAAGGCCAGTGATGACGAAAAGTGAAAGACAAGGTCGATCGACGACGAGAAAAGAAACGAAAAAGCAGAGATTTACAGGCCTGACCGTCTCTTTCATTTTTTCTTCCTCTTTGAAAAACCTCGTCTTTCTCAACCACTGACATCCCCTGCTAATCTCCCTCTTCCCCTTATCTAACCAGACTCCCACCCGATCAAACTTTCGGCAACTCCAGCAACACGACAACCCTTACATCAACCGCAATTACCATCCATGCGTCATCTCGCAAAAGCGGTTTGCATCTCCACTCCACCTTCTTGTTCGGTCTCCCTCCGCCGATAGCTGAGACTTTTATTCCTTGAACTGTGTCTGGCGGTATAGACGGGAGTTGCCGTTGTTGGCACTGGATCTTCATCCTGGTACGGTGATGGAGGAGGATCACGGGAGGATTGGAAGGTATAAGACGTATCAGCGGAATAGGGTGATTGTTCTAAACGATTTTGTTGTTGATATGGATTGTTGTTCTTGGCGGTTTTCTCATTATTCTGTTTTTCAAGGGCTGCGGTGGCGGCCGCAGCATCGCCGATACCAGCACGCGTACCCCAGCCAGTCTGGAAAGGATGAAAGTGAGTTAAATGATAAGAAGAATTGATACACATGAAAAGATTTACCTCGTGTAACGTGCAAAGGGCATAGAGTTTCATAATCGCAAAATAATAACCGAAAATAATGAATGCGGGAACATAAATGATATGTTCTGGACATTTCCAAAGGTGAGGAAGAAGTTTGAATGTACGTGTGGCACCTAGCCACACGAAATACGAAAGAAGAATATTCCTGCGTAAACGAATAAGCCCTAACTGCGTATGATCGACTCAAACCAAACCACTTACCACCACGGAAGATGATATCCGCCTTGATCGACTGGGATCGTACTTTTAAATATTAGGTATGCCACCAGACATGGGCCCACGAGAAGCGTGAACGGATTAAATAGTTTATCCACCTAACAAAAACAGAGAATCGTATGCTAGTTAGTATCAACGAAGTACAAGAAGACTAATAGACTTACCATAGTGAAAGCAACGTAAGGATGTGACGTCCAAATATGCCTTTCCATGAAAAGACTTCGAAGATCCGAACGCCAGGTATTTCTTGTCCACCGTAACACTTGCTTCAAGAATCGCCAATTGGGTTTCATAGTGGAAAGAAGTTCCGCTTCTTTACAGCATTGCACATAGGTGTTCCATCCGTGGCTCACCATCCAGCGAGTTAGGAATTTGTCGTCGCCCGAGTTTAGTTGGTACTTGCCCAACCAATAATCATGTGTAAACCCGTGCAAAAACTCCGGGTCTTTCAGAATGACTGTCCGGTAAGCAGCCGTCCGCCCTGATAGACAGGGTATACCGCCATCAATGTGCGTTGAAGAAGATATTTCGATATTTCGAATGGTCAAGCGGAAAGCCGCGAGAACTTCCCAGACTGTCATGCGCTTGCCAACTGCTTGGACACGCTGACCGGTGCCAACGCCTCCAATCTTCTGGTCCTCAAAACATGCCAATACATATGGCAACAGTGTCGGTGGCCAAATGGCGTCGTCATCAGCGAAGACAATGATGTCAGTTGTCGTATTTTTGATGCCGTGGCTCATTTGCAGTCGTTTGTTGGCAAAAGGAACGGTGAGGACACGTATCCGTTCTGGATCAACTTGATTGGCGAGGTCTTGTAGAGGGGCGAGCATTTTTTCTTCGGTGATAATGAGAATTTCCTTGGGCTTGCCAACAAGCCAGCTATTGGCCGCTTCCTTAAACTCCTCTCCAGCATCAATGGTGGGTACGATAATAGTGACATCCTCCGAAGCAATATACGTCGGGTTTTCCGGTAGGGGGACTGGGCGATATGCGACTGACGCAGCCAGGCGAATTAGGTACCATAGGTACCGATAGAATCTAGACACGGCGGTCAGCCAACAATGCCGTTATCTCAGAATGGATGAAGCTGACCCAATGACACCGAAAGGTACGACTATGGGTTGAGATATAAAAGAGAAAATACGCCAAAGTAAGTGAACGAACGTACATATTGGAAAGTCATCCGACGTCAAGTAGAGCATTTGAGTTGAGTGTGGGGTGTATAAAGGAGTGAATTACGACGCCGAAGACGAAGATAAAATCTATGGAACCCGTCGTGACTAGCGAAGAACGAGAATCTGAAATGTAGGAGAGGGTCAGGCGGAGGTGGGAGGAGGATAGCAAGGAACAAAATGCAGGTGTCATCCTTCCCACATCTGGACAAGCGGACTTTCAACTTATTAGTTCACATACATACCTCCGGCCGGCAACTGTACAAAATAGTCTAGTTTGTATTTCCTAAAGAAAATCCAGCTCCAAAGGACCCTAGTCAACACAAGGAACTTGAAAAAACTTGGTCAGTCCTTTGTTCTGTTCAAATGCTCAAATCGGAAAAGTATGTTATTTTTGAAGTGCATACCCCTAGATAACGGCATATGAACTGTATTAGTACTAATAGTAGTAGTGTATAAATATATGGGGGCAATGTCACATATACTATAGACATCTCCCTAGAGGATGGATAGGATACTGATAGGATTCACCTTGGAAACACACCATCGTCATGCCTACGTACCACATCAAAAAAAAGATATGCAAGTCACGGTTACACGACAAATACTGCATGGGTAATATGTAATTTGTAAATATCCAGAATCGGCTTTGGTAGTGCTTTGGTTGCCCCTAATTTCAAGTTATTCTTGGAAATTGTCCACGAGTCCGTGTCGGCCCGTGCCTGCGGCAGCGGCGAGTGTTGCATGCTTTGTCATTGTCCGTTCAACGACTCCAGACCACGGAATATTAGGAAAGTCTGGCTAGGCGTTGAACTCGAACTACACTATTATTATCAAACTATCTGATCAACTGCACAAAAGTCGGGTACTACGGTGCGTAGCTCGGTGCGTGCGGTAGGGTCCTGTTAATAAACCAATTTATTAATAGTTCCGTACAAGACTTAATACCACGCACTGCTAATATAAATGTCTCACTTTTTATTAGCCTCGCCTTTCACTCAAAGGCACAAATTTTTTTGGACGCGCAGCGATCGTGTAACTTCAATTCTAATCTTCATAAGAGATGAGCAGCTGGAAATTCAAACACATCTTCATTACGGGCTCACAAGATGATCTGATTAACACAACCCAGATTTGAGTGTCGTAAAAGTGACTGCTAGTGCTTATGAGTACTGTCACTTCCGATCTACGAGCATAACGGGACGGGCTTGATTATGGCAACATCTTGTGGCCGAGGGTTCAGATAAAATAGGCAGATAAATATTGTTTCCTCGTCGTAAAAGCGGAGTCTTGTAGGTAAGGACCCAGGTTTACTCATTAGTTGAAACTTCAAGTCATGCTGTGGCGTACGAAGGCCTACGCCTTGGCGCTATTCGATAACGGAAACTGAGTCGACTGATAGATGTTGGATAGATGTTGGGGTCAAAATAAATAAAAAATGTGAGAACCTCTACAACAAGGAGGGATCTTACCCTCGTAAAATCCGAAGAAATAGTAGTAGATTGCTCAAAAGTAGTACCATCTATGACAGCGATGAGAATGTTGTCTCTTAGCTGTTCAAACGTTCAACACGTGCTAGACCAAACCACCAAGAATGTTCGCATACTAGGGTAAAGGCATAGTCACTATAAATGCCGAACACAAGTTCTGATGTCGTGATCACTGATCAACCAGTATTTTCTGATTATCATTGGCATTGATTGCATCAAAGATAGGGTGAAAGTACTGAAAGAATGCCTTGGCGAATGTTAAATGGTGCATCCTTTGAGATCCTATCAACACGACATGCTCCCGACCAAGGTCCGGTGGAGAGACTGAGATTCTTTTTAAGTAAGTCCCAGAGGGAAAGCAACTCGCGAGAGAATCATAGCGCAGGACAGCGTAGAGTTAAGCAGATGAGGTATATAGCTGGAATCGAGCTCGAACAGATATGGAGATAATACGGAATTATCATACTGAGGGTACTGAGGTGATCTGATAACGACAGAACGGTGCAGATACCGCGGTTTCGAATCTTCTGCCAAGACATTTTGGACCTTAAGTGTGACGGATTTATTCTGCTTGAAAGATTCGTCGATTTCACAAGTCACGAGAGGTGATTCAGGTTGTACTATCTTACGATGTACCGCTGTGTCTGTTGGAAATTTAGAGGCATTGAATGGATAGATAGGGACCATAGTAGGGTGACTGTTCGGGGGGATCTATCTGCCCGACTTCGTTTCTCAGGGTGCCATTGAGGTAAGCGATGAGTTTGGAGTATCTTTGTTGTACGTATTTATTCTAATAACGGAAAAATTGGAGCACTCTTGGCCGGTCTCAAACCAATGCAATGTCAAAGCCAGACTGACGGTGGCGGGTTGTGAATACCTGCTTATCTGCAAGTAGAGATCGATTCGGATCTTGTGGAGGTCCCTCTGGAAGGATAAGGGTTCTTGTCAACTTTGGTCTCGCGAGACTTCAGAACGCTGATATAACCAGGGAGCACATCATGGAAACATGCGGTGGAGATAATTCTTAGAGCCAAAGAGGGTTGAAACTTAAGTCGTTGATATCCCCTGAAACACAGGTTCAGGGCGGTTCTGTGCAAGAGGGAGAGAGATGGCGATATCCTTGATGTTGGCTATAATGAGTGGAAGGGGCTGATGGTTTGTATTGTAGAATTTGGAGAGAGAGCAGATACCACCGCGTGGAAGAGACTTTTCCTTTGGAAGCGAATAAACCGCCAGACTATTAGAGCAAATATTTTCACCAAAATCGACCTGTATGCCCTCTATAGGGGGCGTAAGGTTGAAAATGTCCACTAAAGGCCGTAGTAACGTCGTCAAGTATTCATATGAGAGACTATTGAAACAAAAAATAATCCGTGTTTTAGTGATCAAAGTTATACTAGATATACGTACTTGGAAAAAATAGATTCTTCGGCCAGCCAGGTTTTTCGTTGGTGAAGCTCGAGCTTTAAAAGCACTCTGGCGAGCGTCTTGTCGTCATCCACATATTCCTTCCATTGTGGCGAAGACGAAGTAGTCCAAGTTTGACTGGACGACGGCGAAGTGGGTTTTAGCCAAGACTGGTGAAAAGGGAGCAACTTTGGAAAATGTCTGAGATAAGTTGAGCATGATATTAGGTAGACGAAAGCATTGAAGAATGTGAGTCCAAGCATGCCTTTATCCGCGATAACAAGCCCCAGTCCATGTCTATGAACAAGACTTTCTAAAATATAATCTTGATTCCTCGCTCTTGGTATACTTCCCGAAGCCTGTCGGACCTAGATTCTCCTAGCTAACTGGCAACAATATTTTGAAATTCCAGAAGACTTGCCCGATGTAAATCCGGACTCGATGCCCCCCTCGTTTCATGGTAGAAGAAAAATCAGCTTACTACCATTGACCCCAAATCATCTGCCCCCAGAACCACGTATCTGCGAGAGGTAGATGATCATGATCATCTATGAAGTACATTTCACGCCAAACTTGAGTCTGGATAATATATATATGTGGCCATAAAGGTGAGACTGTAAAACGAGTTTTCGGAATTGGTTTGATAGTGTAGTCCAAAATCCTGACATGAATGACCCCTCGAGAGCTTCAATCTTCGGCAGTTGGTCTTTGAATTTGGATATCCTTGAGGTCTGTTCCAGCGACGATGGTTAGGCGTTGGGCAATGAAAACAAGGATGATGCTATCACAAACTGTTTTCGTAGAGTTGTTGTTTCTCTGTTTCCACGTGGTTCTAATCGGAGAATTCCTTAAGAGCTTCCATCTATACGCAAGAGGCTAGGGACGGAGAATGTACCTTGCCAGGCATGAAGTTGCATTACATCAATCATATGACAATGTCTTCGGAATCAAGTACATCATCCAGTCGGCATTAGCAAGTTTAATATGAGTCCCTTTGTAAGATGCTTTTGATGATGCAAGGCATCAGGTTACACTTTCAGGAGAGAGAGAAGCCAGACAGACCTTCAAGTTTCTTACAACGGTGGCAACTCCATTTCGGATATCCGTTTTACGATGTTCTTGATCCGTTTCCTGTTGAGTATCTCGCAACCTGACAACCCAAAAAAAGTGTTATACAGTGGAATAACCATCAGTATGGGAAATGCCATACCATGAGAGCCTCGTTGAGTCGTTTCATGTTGTTTCTCACAACAGACAATTCCTCTTCAACTCGGCCTCAATTACCTCCGCCCCCTCTCTCCCACAACATCCATATCTAACGCAGCCATCTCTAACTGTTGTTATGCGTCAACGATGCGAGTTATGACGGTTGCATGTGGTTGTTTGCGCTTTGCACTAGGTAAGCTCATCTTGGAGTTTTCTGAGATTGGTCTGAAGCTTGGGGGTGTTTTAAATATTGATGTTGTGCTATATACGGGATATTGGAGAATGAGAGGAAGCACCGGATAGAAGAGTTGTAGCAAAGTTTGAGGATCACTGCTTATGTAACCGAGTACGTCTTTGTTATTGACTCTCACCACCTTGATCGCTCACCACAACTCTTCAACGATATGAAGCGCATTTTTAAGAAATTTGTCAAGTCCAAGGAACAATATTCATCCCCGACCATCAACGATGCTCTAGATTCAAGCCCTGAACCAGCAACTTCGACATCGACAATCATAGCAAGCGCCACTGGTCCCATGCCGTCCAATCTCGCTAGTGTTGCGACTGCAGGCGCACAGGTTATTCAAGTCTCTGACGTTACTGTGAGCGTCCAACTTCGCCCATCGCATCCTCAAGTATTTAACCATTGTCATCCATCAGACTGCCCATGACTCTACTTTGGTTTCCGCTCCGGAGACTAGTCCTGTAAGCGTTCCAGACACTGGTGTAAATGTGAATGTTCAACTTAGCCCATCACATCTATCATCATCGTCGATCAGACTACCCTTGAACTGCAAGTCTCCGCTCCGAACCTGGGATCCATGGAATCGGAAGAAACATCTTCCGTGAGTTGCTTACACCATGTGTTCTCGACTTTCGCTGATGACCAGTAGGCTCAACAATCTGTCTCGGGTCTGTTTCCGAATGCCCAAAATATTCTGATCACTGGCGGCACTTTTGTAAGTCTTCCTCATAGGTCATGTAAATGATTTAGCAATACTTTACATAGGTTAGCTGCGAAAACTACAATTTTCTCCCTCCCAATACTGGTGCAGGGCGGATGAATATCCCTGTAACTCAAAAACCCAACTCCAGTCCAATCTTTACTGGACGGCAGAATATACTCTATAAACTTGGGAAGATTTTTGTTCATCGTGCTACTAGTAGACTGATGTCAAGGTGTTCTTGTCTCCTCTGGGGATTGGGAGGGATTGGAAAGACCCAGATTTGCCTCAAGTTCATAGAAGAAATGTCTGACAAGTAAGGGTTCTTACTTTTCCATTCATGACACCAGGTTCATTTCTTGATAGTTTTTCACATGTCTTCTGGGTTGATGCCTCCTCTCAGGAGAACATTGAAATGTCTCTCAAGGGCATATCTAGCCTTTCTGCTGCACAAGATTCTGGTGTGGATGGCTCAGTTGAGTCTGTCCTCCAGTGGATATCTTCTCTCCAAGAAGAATGGTTGATTGTGTTTGATAATGCTGATGATCCTCTTCCAGAGGTGGTGGCCAAGTTCATTCCTCCAGGTAACAGAGGTAATATTCTGATTACTAGCAGAAACCGATTCATGGGAAGGATTGTATCATCTGAGAACAAAATTGAGATCCATGAAATGGAGGAGCCAGATGCTATAGCTCTACTTCTCAAGGCTAGCTGTTTGGATCCACTGCCTGAGTATCTACAGGCTGCCAAAAAGATTGTGACTGAACTTGGCTGCATTCCTCTTGCAATTGATCAGGCTGGTGCTTATATTGAAGTTGGGAAATGTGATATTGATCAATATCTGAGGCAATTCTCAGTACATCGTCAGGCTCTGATGTCAGATGCTACATTCACAGGAGCATCAAAATATGATAAAACAGTGTATGGGACTTGGGATCTATCTTTTAAAGAGATAGAAAAGAGAGCTAGATCTGCTGTTGAAAATGCACAAGCAGCCACAGCTGCAATCCTAATTCTTCAAATATGTGCTTTCTATCATCATAGTAATATCTCTAAAGACATATTCCGATCTGCTGCTGAGGAGGCTGTGAAACACATTGATGGTGACATAGCTGAAAAGTTACCTCAAGCAGTCACTTCACTGGATCATACTCTGCTTGGCTTGGACAATGATAATCACTGGGATGAGTTCATCTTTGGACAAGGGATCAGTGTCCTTCTCTCTTTTTCCTTGATGAAAAGAGGACAATCATCTAAAATGTTGTCTGTTCATCCTCTGGTGCACTACTGGAGTCGGGAGAGAATGTCGAAATATGAGCAGCAAAGAATGTGTGAGATGGGAAGCATAATCTTATCCTGTGCAATTCCATGGAGATTTGAAAGTCAGGATTATGCACTGCGACGGTTAATATTGCCACATATCAAGGCAAATGAGCTACATACAAGGCAGATAGGACTTATCAAGCAGTACTATGATGATAAATGGACCAAAATTTCACTAGTAATGGTAGAGAATGAGGACTGGGACAATGCAGAGCAGCTGCAGGTTCAAGTTATGGACATGAGGAAGAAGCTGCTTGGTGTAGAACATCCAAACACTCTCAACAGTATGGAAAATCTTGCAAACACATACAGAGATCAGGGAAGGTGGAATGAGGCAGAGCAGCTGGAGGTTCAAGTTATGGACATGAGGAAGAAACTGCTTGGTGAAGAACATCCAGACACCCTCATCAGTATGGCAAACCTAGCAAACACATACAGTGATCAGGGTAGGCAGAATGAGGCAGAGTGGCTGAAGATTCAAGTTATGGACATGAGCAGGAAGCTGCTTGGTGCAGAACATCCAGACACCCTCAAGAGTATGGCAAATCTAGCAAACACATACAGTGATCAGAAAAGGTTGAATGAGGCAGAGCAGCTGCAGGTTCAAGTTATGAACATGATGAAAAAGCTGCTTGGTGCAGAACATCCAGACACCCTCAAGAGTATGGCAAATCTAGCAAGCACATACAGTGATCAGGGAAGGTGGAATGAGGCAGAGCATCTGCAGGTTCAAGTTATGGACATGAGCAAGAAGCTGCTTGGTGCAGAACATCCACACATCCTCAAGAGTATGGCAAATCTAGCAAGCACATATAGGAGTCAGAGAAGGTGGAATGAGGCAGAGCAGCTGGAGGTTCAGGTTATGAACATGAGGAAGAAGCTGCTTGGTGCAGAACATCCACACACCCTCAGGGGTATGGCAAATCTAGCAAACACATACAGTGATCAGGGAAAATGGAATGAGGCAGAGCAGCTGGAGGTTCAAGTTATGGACATGAGGAAGAAGGTGCTTGGTGCAGAACATCCACATACCCTCAGGATTATGGCAAATGTAGCAAGCACATACAGTGATCAGGGAAGATGGAATGAGGCAGAGCAGCTGCAGGTTCAAGTTATGGACATGAGGAAGAAGGTGCTTGGTGCAGAACATCCACACACCCTCAAGACTATGGCAAATCTAGCAAATACATATAGTAATCAGGGAAGATGGAATGAGGCAGAGCAGATGAAGGTTCAAGTTATGGACATAATGAAAAAGCTGCATGGTGCAGAACATCCAGACACCCTCAAGAGTATGGCAAATTTAGCAAGCACATACAGTGATCAGGGAAGATGGAATGATGCAGAGCAGCTACAAATTCAAGTTATGGACATGAGTAAGAGGCTGCTTGGTGCAGAACATCCAGACACCTTCATCAGTATGTTGAATCTAGCAAGCACATACAGTGATCAGGGAGGATGGAAGGAGGCAGAGCAGCTGCAGGTCCAAGTCATGGACATGAGGAAGAAGCTGCTTGGTGCAGAGCATCCAGACCTCAAGAGTATGGAAAATATAGCAAGTGCATACAGTGATCAGGGAGGGTGGAATGAGGCAGAGCAGCTGTAAGGGGACATTCTGTCCAACACTAGGTAGCTTAGCCTCTAGTATGATCACTTTGCTTCTATAGTTATACCACACCACCTGCCCTTATCCTTCATTTCCATATCCCTTCCTCATTGTAGTTGTAGTTCCATCCTTCTTATGATAGCCCCCCCGACTGTGTACAACATCTCTTTTATTTGGCAGCTATATTTAGTTGTATTCACACATGTAGTATATAAGTGAAAGATACTTTGAATTTAACTTGATTCCTAGAGCCCAGAGCAGCCAGAGCTTGAACTCACAAATATAAAGAAGAGAGTAGGAAGAGAATTGAGTGGTCCAATCATCAAAGTATAAAAGTGTTTGTAGTCTATCTGACTTACTTTCAATTGTACTATGTTTTGGAACTGTTAAGTTCAAGGACTCTATTCTGGAGTATCGGACAGAGTTTAACAGAATGGAACCACAGAATGGAAAAGGACTTCAGCCTCAGTGTATATGCTGTGCTACCCTAAACCTTCATGTCCTAATTTTGGAGTAGGAATGGAACGGAGTGGAACTGGAAGTTGCAGGGACTTAGAGGACGAACAAGAGGAGGAAACTAAGTTGATATCTGAACTGAGGAATACATACAAGCTGATAGTGGGAAAGTGATAACAAAGAAATAGTTGCTATGGCAAAGATGTGGTAATGGGTTTGGAGTAACATCAGAAGAGCCAGAATGATACAGAGAAGTCTTGGAGTTGGATGAAGGAAGAGTAGATCTGGATACAAGGAAAAGTACTGGAATGGAGTACGTGTTAGGGGACACCCGACTTTAACCCAAACCTCAACCTTAGAATCATACACCCCGCCTTTCCGATGACCTCCGACCTTCCATCCAACTCCGCTTCCGTCACCGGTTTACCCCGGAACCTCGTAGTTCCACTCTGACTCCAATCCTCCAATTCGCTCCATCTTTTATTTCTATTTTTCACATCACACCACTTCTTATTTAATTAATTAATTATTATCGTATCATTCCTTTATTTATTTTATATCTCTGTTATGTCCATATTAGTACTTAAATACCCCCAGTCTAGCAGGGATCCCCATCCTTTCCTCTTTGGATCCCCTGCTAGGTAAGTCACTTGTAGATATCTTTTCTGAAATATTATTAACTTTGGATCCCCTGCTAGCTTGACTAAGTCAGCGTCGCAGTTGCCCTAACATTAGGAAAGGATCATCCCTTTAACGGACCGAGTCCGGTCCGCACAGTGGAACGATAGTCCGATTTACAGCCCCCGATTCGGGCCAATCAGACTCCGTACACTCCCAGACCGTGGCTCCCTCCTTGTCTTCACAGCACGCATCTCCGAGCGGCTCCTTCCTATCAGCCATGGACGATGAACGCACCGCCCAGCTGGAAAGAGAAGCCATCCTATTGCGAGCTCGGGACATCAAATACCAAAACAGATTTGACCAAATCATGGAGACAATCCATCAACTCGTTCTGAATGTACAATCACCTGTACCACAACAAGAGGTTCCCCCTCAAACCGAAAACATACCCCGGACGCGCTCTGCAAGGCCGGCATTCCCAACAGAGTTTGATGGAGAACGATCCAAAGGAACAGCATTCCTTCACTCCTGCCAAACATACATCTGGCTCTGTTCTGACGAATTCTTGGATGAGCAAACAAAAATTATCTGGGCCATGTCCTACATGAAATCCGGAAGAGCATCAAAGTGGGCAGCTAGGGTTTTCCGATGGGAAACGGAAAACCCTGAGTCAACCCGGTTCCTGGATTGGTCCAATTTCCGAGAGAACTTCAAAAAGGAGTTCTGTCCCGCAAATGTGGACTTGGTGGCCATCAACCGACTAGAGTCAACTGGATATTTCCAGAAAACCTGGTCTTTGGAAGAATATGTGGACGAATTCCAAGACCTAATCACGGATTCTGGATACACTGATCTGAGAACTATTGTAGTAAAATTCCAAAGAGGCCTGAATGCCCAGATTCAGAACTCCATTGCTACAATGGCTTCCGGAAGACCGTCCAATACAGATTTGACGGGATGGTACAGAATGGCACGGACAATAGACGAAAACTGAGCTACTAACGAGGCCTTCCAGTCAGCTTACAAAAGTCTGGCAGCAACCACTTCTTGACCAACCGGTACCACCACACTCCGATTCAATCCATCAATTCCGCCACAGAGGAACGCACACCTCGTGCCAACTCTGGGAAACCCTGTACCCATGGATATTGACGTGGCCCAAAAAGCAGGTTCTGTACCGCTGTCATGCTTCCAGTGCAGAGGTGTCGGACACATCGGGAGACATTGCGAAAATGTTTCAATGTCCGAACAATGTCCAATGACAAACTCCATACCCTCTTGGAGTTCTGGCTGGCCGAATATGACAAAGTACCTGATCCGGAACCAACGGAACCTTCGGAGAACACTGAACATGAAAGTCAGACCGAGGATTTAATGGATTTTTGCCAAAACAGCGAGTGAACTGCATGCCCTCGCTGTCAACGACCAACCGGTTCTCTGTTTTACATGTAGATAGCATTGATGAAGTAGACGAGATGGTTGAAAACATTCAAGTTGTACAAACATCAGAAATTCCAAAAAAAATCCGAGTGTTCCGACCCTGATGGGAAAGAACCCTCCCAAAAAAGTTCACTATTGGCTCCCTCGATGCTGACTCTAAATCACTGGAACTCAAAGTCAGCATTGAAACAACTGACACCAGAGAAGTAAACTCCTTTCTGTCCTTAATAGACTCCGGAGCCAATGGAAGGTTTATTGACAGAGACTATGTCAAAACTAACAGGCTCACAACAAAATCCCTGTCAAATCCAATTCCGGTATTTAACGTTGACGGTACCCCAAATGAAGCCAGATCGATCACGGAAGTGGTTGATCTGATACTCAGGTATAAAGGACATTATGAGAGATCCTTGTTTGTGGTCACTGGACTGGGAAAACAAACCTTGATTCTCGGACATTCCTGGCTTAAGATGCACAACCTGGAGATTGACTGGGCAACCAGAGAAGTAAAAATGTCCCACTGTCCACCCCGTTGTTGTTCGGAATGTGGGAATGAAATCTGAGAAGAACAAAAAATTCAAAAGGCGGAAATACGCCAAATTGAAAAATGTTTGACCAGCCCACTTCCGGCTCATGTAGAAGATTGTGATGAGGATGATGAGGAGGAAAGTAGCCCAAACCCTGAATTCGAGGATGGCGACAGAATATTCGCCACCAGCCTACTACCACTGCAGGCAGATATCCGAGCCACCTCCACCATCTCCCAACGTCTTGCAGAAGCTTTCCAGCGCAACACACAATCGGAAACGAAAGAAGGAGTTCCGGATTATCTCCGAGAGTTCGATAGCGTTTTTGCCAAAGAATCTTTTGATATCCTACCTGATCCGAAACCTTGGGACCACGCAGTAGAACTTATTCCGGGAGAAAAACCATCAGGTTGCAAGGTCTATCCTCTAGCTCCGACGGAACAAAAGGAACTCGACGCGTTCCTCCAGGAGAATTTAAACTCTGGACGCATCCGACCTTCCAAATCTCCGATGGCATCTCCCCACTCCGGGGTGCTAAATACTTCACTAAGTTGGACGTCCGATGGGGTTTTAACAATGTCCGAATGAAGGAAGGGGACGAATGGAAAGCGGCTTTCCGAACCAACCGGGGATTATTCAAACCCCTGGTTATGTTTTTCAGCCTCACCAACAGTCCGGCTACTTTCCAAACAATGATGAACGACATCTTCCGCAAACTTATAATGGAAGGGGTTGTAGTGGTCTACCTTGATGATATCCTGATATTCATGGAGACGCTAGAGGAACACCGGTCCGTAACTCGGAGAGTACTGGAACTTTTATGAAAGCATAAACTCTTCCTAAAACTGGACAAGTGCGAATTCAAACAAACCAAGGTGGAATACCTTGGAGTCATAATATCTCATAACTCCATTGAGATGGACCCTGTAAAAGTTGCTGGAGTAGCAGAATGGCCAATTCTGATGAACAAAAAGGAAGTCCAGTCATTTCTAGGCTTTACCAACTTTTACCGAAGGTTCATCCAAGACTTTTCTCATCATGCCTGTCCCTTGTTTGATCTCACTAAAAGTGACATTAAATGGAGATGGAATATGGAAGAGCAGTTGGTGTTCGATTCTCTCAAAAACCTGATCACTTCAACCCCAATTCTAGCCTCTCCAGACAACTCCAGGCCGTTCCACATCGAAGCAGACAGTTCCAACTTTGCAACCAGAGCCGTACTCTCCCAACAATCCCTCGATGATGAGAAATGGCACCCAGTCACGTTCCTGTCTAAATCCTTGTCTCCAGTTGAACGGAACTACAAGATCCACGACAAAGAGATGCTAGTGATCATCTGAGCCCTAGAAGAGTGGAGACACTTCTTTGAAGGAGCGGAACACAAGTGTGAGATCTGGACTGATCACAAGAACTTGGAATACTTCATGACAGCCAAAAAGCTCAATCGGAGACAAGCCTGTTGGTCATTGTTCCTAGCCCAGTTTGATTTCCTCATGCACCACAGACCAGGCAAAAGCATGGGAAAACCAGATGCCTTGTCCAGATGAGTGGATCACGGAACCGGAACCGGTGACAATGACAACATCACACTCCTAACTCCAGGCTTTTCCGCAATTCGGGCCTTAGAAGGACTGGAAGTCATAGGAGAAGAATGAGACGTCTTGAAAGATATCCGGAAGGGCACCTGTGAAGGTGTAAAAGAAGAGGCCATAGCTAAAGTGGTAAAGGAGTTGAAAACCACTCACACGCGATCTGTCCGATCGGCGGAATGGTCTCATGACAATGACATCCTCTCCTTCCAAGGAAAAATCTACGTTCCGGACATGTTTGACCTGCGAAGACGGATTGTATCCCTCTGCCATGACACCCTAATTGCTGGGCATCCGGGAAGATGGAAGGCCCTCGAACTTGTATCCTGAAACTATTGGTGGCCACAGATGTCCCGATATATCGGAAAATATGCCTCAACCTGTGACCTGTGTCTTCAGACTAAGGCTCAAAGACGCCACCCAGTCGGTGAACTCTATCCCCTCCCGATTCTGAACACTCCATGGGACACAATTAGTGTGGACTTCATAGTGGAACTTCTGGAGTCTTCAGGATACGACTTGGTAATGGTAGTAGTTGATTCAGTCACCAAACAAGCTTATTTTGCACCAACCCTTACTACCACCTCCACGTCCAGAACCGCCCGCCTTTATATCCAACATGTCTGGAAACATCATGGACTACCCCGGAGAGTGGTATCAGACAGAGGACCACAGTTTGTAGCGGAATTCACGCGTGAGCTCTACCGGATCCTCAGAATTAAGTTAGCAGCCACTACCGCCTATCATCCGCAAGGAGATGGCCAGATGGAACGAGTAAATCAGGAACTGGAACAGTATCTCTGACTCTTTACAAACCAGCAACAAACCAATTGGGCCAAACTCCTTCCCCTTGTGGAATTCCAGTACAATAATCATGTCCACTCCGCCACACAGCACCCACCTTTCCTCCTAGACTCCGGACAAATCCCCCGAATGGGTTTTGAACCGAGCCAACCGGAATCCCAAATGGAGTCCATTAATGAATTCATGGAATGAATGTGGAACACCCTAGATGAAGTGAAAGCAGCACTGGTTAAGTCTGTTAGGGAACGTAAGGACCCGGGAACCAAGTTGAATTCTAAGGTGGTTATCTTTGATAACCACCTTACACCTATATACTACAAGTGTGTGAGCCAATACAACTATATACGGCTAGGATGTAATAGAAGGTAGGGTGCGTGTGATAAGTACGAGAATAGAAACTGACATCTCACGATGTCATCAGCGAAGTGTCAGCTACTACAACAATAAGAGGGAGTCTGTAAAGGGTAGGATGGGGAATGTGGTGAGTGATATGATCATAGAGTGAAAGTGAAAGTATGAGTAGCTAAGCGTAACTAGGGGCGGACACAATGAGTGTCCCCTAACAAAGTCTAAAGACGACATGGCAAGATATTATAATCAGAAAAGGACTTCGGCACCAGAATACAAACCAGGAGACAAAGTATACCTGGATGCCAGTGACATACAAACAACAAGACCATCCAGGAAATTGTCCCATCGGCACCTAGGCCCCTTTCCGATTGAAGAACGAGTTGGCAACAACACTTACCGACTCCAACTTCCCTTGTCCATGAAACGACTCCATCCGCTCTTTAACATAGTCAAACTGACTCCAGCCCCAATAGACCCGATCCCTGGAAGACGCATTCCAATTCCTCCACTTCCGGAAATCATTGATGGAGAAGAGGAATGGGTCGTCGAGGAAATCCTCGACAGCAGAGTTATAAACAGGAGGTTCCGATACCTCATGAAGTGGCAAGACTTCGGAATCGAACATAACACCTGGGAGCCTCGGGAAAACATACACGCCCCCAAATTAGTCGCGGAATTCCACAAGAAGTACCCCGGAGCTCCTAAGCACATCAGGATGGCCAAATTCAAACAGTTTCCTTTCGTGCCGGGACATCACCTACCGAAGGGGGGGATGGATGTTAGGGGACACCCAACTTTAACCCAAACCTCAACCTTAGAATCATACACCCCACCTTTCCAACGACCTCCGACCTTCCATCCAACTCCGCTTCCGTCACCGGTTTACCCCGGAACCCCATAGTTCCGCTCCGACTCCGATCCTCCAATTCGCTCCATCTTTTATTTCTATTTTTCACATCACACCACTTCTTATTTAATTAATTAATTATTATCGTATCATTCCTTTATTTATTTTATATCTCTGTTATGTCCATATTAGTACTTAAACACCCCCAGCCTAGCAGGGATCCCCATCCTTTCCTCTTTGGATCCCCTGCTAGGTAAGTCACTTGTAGATATCTTTTCTGAAATATTATTAACTTTGGATCCCCTGCTAGCTTGACTAAGTCAGCGTCGCAGTTGCCCTAACAGTACAGACTACCGGAGACAACTCCAATGGAGCTGGACTGGAGTAATGTATAATGGAATGTAACAGGAACAGAGGACTTTACACTCCCCCACATTGTCCAGCCGGAATTCCGCCGGACTCCAGAAAAGTCCGGTCAGAGTCTGGTCAGAGTCCGGTGGAAGTCCGGTGGAAGTACAAAACATGCCTGTATCCCCTCCTAACCTAAGAACGCGCTACCGTGCAGACAGAAAATATCCCCATCCCTAAATATTAATCCTAAGCCCTAAATCTAAATATAACCCTAAGCCTAACCTCTAAATCTAAATATAACCCTAAATTCTATCAAAAGTCCGGCGGATGTCCGGTGGAAGTCCGGTGGACTGTGACCAGACATACAGTCCAGGCATTTTTCTACTTTCACCGGACTCTGACTGGACTCTGACCGGACTCTGACCGGACTTTTACCGGAATTTTAGTGGAGTCCGCCGGACTTCCGCCAGACTCCGGCCGGACAACATGGGGGACTGTAAAGTACACCAGGAACAGAACATTAAATTTCAAGCTTTTAGCACAAAATCAAAGAAGAGGTGCCCTTTTCAACAAAGATGCAACATATTTTATGAATGGTGTTCGAATGTAAACTATATGACCCTCTCATAGTTGTGTTTTTTGAGATGTAGAGCCTTGTTATCACCATAAAGACCTTGCAGTGGACTAATATACACTCTATTGGTATTGCCAGAAACCAAGTTTATATCAAGGTGTTGTTTTAAGACAACACCTGCTACCCTTATATACAACAATAGATGGACCCAGGTAACTACCCTGGGCCCAGGTAACAACATGACAGTAAGTAAAATAGATGTACAGTAGGGCACACATTCCCTAAGGAATGTGTGATAAGTATCTACTTGGAGTATGCACATGTAACTACTAGGGAATGTTTGTCAGTGACTACTAATAACCATTGGTAATGACTAAGGAAGGGGTAGGATGGGGTATGTAGTGAATAGGTAAGTATGCACATAGTGTCCTCTTACACATACCAGCATTTCACAACTAGTGTTTAAAAGTCCAGTTTGGTCCAATTTTTTGCCAAATGTGGACAAACTTGAGGACTTTACACTCCCCCACATTGTCCGCCGGACTCCAGAACAGTCCGGTCAGAGTCCGGTCAGAGTCCGGTGGAAGTACAAAACATGCCTATATCCCCTCCTAACCTAAGAACGCGCTACCGCGCGGACAGAAAATATCCCCATCCCTAAATATTAATCCTAAGCCCTAGGCCTAAGCCCTAAATTTAAATATAACCCTAAGCCTAACCTCTAAATCTAAATATAACCCTAAATTCTATCAAAAGTCCGGCGGACTGTGACCAGACATACAGTCCAGGCATTTTTCTACTTTCACCGGACTCTGACCGGACTCTGACCGGACTCTCACTGGACTTTTACCGGAATTTTAGTGGAGTCCGCCGGACTTCCGCCGGACTCCGGCCGGACAACGTGGGGGACTGTAAAGTACACACAAACTTCAACCACAACTGGTTGCCTAATATGGTAGGACCCCAAAAAACCACAAAAAATTGGTCCAAAATTTTTCTCTAAGTTAGCAGTAGTAACCACTATAGCTAACATCCCCTAACAGTATGCTTATCAGGCCCCCCATCTTATTTCCCCTATACTATCACTTCCCTTCCACTAGTACTTTCCCTCATCAGAAAAAAGGTGTACTTTACAGTCCCCCACGTTGTCTGGCCAGAGTCCGGCGGAAGTCCGGCGGACTCCACTAAAATTCCGGTAAAAGTCCGGTGAGAGTCCGGTCGGAGTCCGGTCAGAGTCCGGTGAAAGTAGAAAAATGCCTGGACTGTATGTCTGGTCACAGTCCGCCGGACTTCCACCGGACATCCACCGGACTTTTGATAGAATTTAGGGTTATATTTAGATTTAGAGGTTAGGCTTAGGGTTATATTTAGATTTAGGGCTTAGGATTAATATTTAGGGATGGGGATATTTTCTGTCCGCGCGGTAGCGCGTTCTTAGGTTAGGAGGGGATACAGGCATGTTTTGTACTTCCACCGGACTTCCGCCGGACTTCCACCGGACTTCCACCGGACTCTGACCGGACTCTGACCGGACTTTTCTGGAGTCCGGCGGAATTCCGGCTGGACAATGTGGGGGAGTGTAAAGTCCTCGAAAAAAGGATTTTAGCCTCAAGTGATCTTAGGTAATTTGTTGGTGTCACATCATTACCCAGGGTGCTTCAGGACAACTCAGGATGCTCAGGTGACTGTAGGTAGAATTCTAGTGTCACATTATTGCTGTTACATTCCGTCACACGTTACTCCGGTCCGACTCCGATGGAGTCGTTTCCGGTAGTCCGTACTCCGTTCCAGTACTTTCCCTTGTCTCCGACTCTACTCCTCCTACGTCCGACTCCGAGACTTCTCCGTATCATTCCGACTCTTCCAACGATACCCCAAACACCTTACCACACCTTCGCCATAACAACTATTCCTTTGTCATCACTTTCCCACTATCAGTCAGCACACCAGCCATGGATTATTCACCCAAGAATGCAGGACCTTTTCCGGGAGCAGAACGCAGCACTTATATTTATATTCTATATTTCGGTTGCAATTCCTTTTATATTTAAAGTACTCGAACTTGTATGTTTTCCCTTAGTTCGAATATCAACTTTGTTTCCTCCTCTTGTTTGTCCTCTAAGTCACTGAGGTCTTCCGTCTTATTACTTCTTCTTCCGTTCCGAAATCAGGACACCTTAGGAGCTGGGCGGCACAGCACACACGCTGAGGCCAACGTCCTTTCCGCTTACTGTTCCGGAGTAACTCCGACGTGACTTCCTTGTTTTAAACTTAACAGTATATTCGAACTGCTCACCCACTCCTATGCAAACTCGTTCTAAAACTTCCAAAACACAATTACCGATACAAGAAATTATGTCCCACGAAAACACTCCCATTCCCGATGTAGTCGAAGAGGCTAGTCATATTGATGAACCTCGGAGTACTACGGAAGAAGTTGAGTCTCCAACTATTCATATCAATCAACTCGTTTCCGCTTTAAATTCCCTCGGGAAATCTTCAGCCAAGTCCGATTCGGCTGGCAGACTTAGAGAGCCCGAACCCTTCACGGGTAAGGACCCTAAGAAACTAAAAGCTTTTCTTTTCCAGTGCAAGCTCTATTTCCGGAGCTCTTCCGACACATTCCGAGATGACTCCAAGCGAGTAACCTTTGCTCTGTCCTATCTCCGGGACGTAGCTCAGGAATGGTTCGAACCTGGAATTTCCGGTCTCACCGACGAGCCTCCGTCTTGGCTTGAAGATTGGGATCTCTTTGTCAGCGAACTCCAGTCCAACTTCGGTCCTTACGACGAGTCCGCCGACATAGAACACAAACTCACCAATCTCCGAATGAAGGACGGCCAACGTATCTCCGATTACTTAGTCCGGTTCAACTCCTTGGCAGTCCGCTGTACTTGGGGCGAGCCTGCTCTTAGGTATAGGTTTTACGAAGGTTTACCTTCCCGAATCAAGGATGAAATCAGCAAAGGTGATGGCAAGCCCCGGTCTTTAACCGCGATGCGTCAAAAAGCTCAAAACGTCGATGCTCGCTACTGGGAACGTATGCAAGAACGTTCTCGGGAATCCGCCCCGCAGCAACGCCAAAACCCTCCGAAGGGTCCTACCCCTTCTTCATCCTCCTCCATACCCTCTTCTTCCAACCCTTCTTCCAGTTCCGGTAAACAGTCTCGGCCTTCGGATCAAAAATCCGTTAAGCCCGCAGACCCCGGTAAGGTTTCATCTTCCACTCCTCCTAAACCTAATCTAGAAGGCAAGCTGGACTCGCGGGGTAGACTTACCCAGCAAGAAAGGCAACGCCGGATGGATAATAAACTTTGTCTTTTCTGTGGCAAGCCGGGACATCGCGTTCCTGACTGTAACCTTGCCAAGGCAAGCTCCGCTAAAGGCCGAGCCTCTCC
>MU130547.1:0-63270 GCA_015039465.1 Phlegmacium glaucopus
GACCGTCTACTCCAATGGCTACAGATGAGGATACTCTCTCTTCTCATGGTAGTAGTTCCTTTTTTTCTGAATTTTATCCAGGTGCATCAAAGATATTTGGCTCAGGCCCGACCTTCATGGACAACTTTGACAATGACCAATTCTTCAAGGAACGGCAGGCGCATCCCCATTATCCCTTTGCATCAAAGGCTGAATGGCAGTTGGCGTCTTTTCTCCTGCGTTCTGGCCTGAGCATGGCAGCGATGGATAAATTCTTCAAGCTGGAACTTGTACGTGATCTCTTATTGTATCATATCGAAAACGGAGTTAACATTTTATTTCAAGGTGAAGAGACTTGGACTATCGTTTGGTTCTGCTAAGGACCTTCGAAGTAGAGCTGAGATGCTTCCATCTGGGCCCCCATGGATGTGTAAACCGCTCCAAACAGAACATCCGACCAAAAACAAAATATATTTGTATTACCGCGACCCAGTTGAATGTTTACGATCATTGATGCGGAGCCCGCTACTGAAGGATCACCTGGATTTCACACCGCGTCGTTTGTTCGAAGATATGGAGAAGCTTGTGCGTATCTATACGGAGTGGCTCTCAGGTGATGCAGCGTGGTCAATGCAGGTATGCTTCAATACCGTGATTTTTAGCACCTTTATTCAATAAGCGATGCATAGGAGAAGCTGCCCCCTGGTGCAACTCTCCTTGGTACTATATTATCCTCAGACAAAACCAACATATCCGCAATGACAGGAAATCGCGTTGCTCACCCCCTGCTTATCTCCCTGGCAAACATTGCAATGGATTTTCGCACTAAATCATCGAACGATTTGTTCCTCTTACTCGCCTTATTGCCAATTCCAAGGTTCATACATCCCAACAAAAAAATCTGTGGTGTGCTAGAGAGCCGCCTCTTTCATTCCTGTCTCGATATCATCCTGGAGCCTCTGAAGAAAGCCACTCAGTTTGGACTTTTGATGGAAGACCCCCTTGGCCTACGTCGGGTCTGCTTTCCACCTCTTGCAGCTTACATTGTTGACACTCCGGAATCAGCGTTAGTTGCTTGCGTAGCGGGAAAGACGTCATCGGTCACTATGGCGTCCTATAAACAATTTGGCGACAATTACCGACATGAACCTCGGACTCCTTCTACGATGCTTGCACACCTTCAGGCCGTTGAATCGGTAGTCGACCCTTGGGAACTTGAAGCATATGTGAAAGAAGCAATGAAGTATCGTCTTAATGGAGTACACCGGCCGTTCTGGCGTGACTGGCCACTAGCAAATCCATCCGTTTTCTTGACTTCTGAGCCCCTCCACCATTGGCACAAACAATTTTGGGACCACGATGTGAAATGGTGCATGAACGCAGTCGGGAAGCCTGAGTTCGATTTCCGATTTGCGGTACTTCACCCTCAAACAGGGTTTCGTCATTTTAAGGAGGGTATTTCATCACTGAAGCAAGTGACAGGACGAGAACATCGTGATGTACAGCGGTATATCGTTTCAGTAATTGCCGACGCTGTCCCCCGAAAGTTCCTTGTGGCTGTACGTGCCCTTCTGGATTTCCGATACCTTGCACAATCTCGTGTCATAAGTGACAAGACCTGTTCCAGCATCGAATACGCACTACATGAATTTCACTCTCACAAGCAGGCCATTCTTGATGCAGGTGCTCGTCGGGGCCAAAAGTCGCCAATCGACAATTGGTATATTCCCAAACTGGAGTTTTTTCAAAGCGTTGTACCCAATATACAAGAAAATGGAGTCGCCATCCAGTGGTCAGCAGACACGACGGAACATGCAAACATTACAGCCATCAAGGATCCCGCACGATCTGGTAACAATCAGGACTATGAACCCCAAATTTGCCGGTATCTTGATCGTCTCGATAAGTTACGCCAATTCGATCTTGCCACATCTATAAAGGAGTCTAAGGTTGATTTTCGAGCGGGTCCAGGTGCTCAAGAAGATAGTTTCAAAGGAGAAGAGGCACATGGATTGGATGAAGGTGATCTTTTACTGGTTACATCAAGTTCCTCGCTTCTGACACACATTGATCCTGTATCGTCGCTATCTGGGTCATCTCGAAAAATCTTCGACTTTTTCGACCATGCATCTGAGTTAAAGCGATCACTTCAATATCATCAAGATGTCCCACTTCCGCTACGTACTTATGCATGCACAAGCCATGTAGCAATTCACCTTAGCCGAGATCCCAGCTACAAGCGACTACCGGTTGACGAAGTTGCTCAGATGTACCATATCCCTGACCTTCGACCGGCACTATCTGATTACTTGCAACGTACCGCAAATGGCAAAGAGCAGGGCCCCCTAGATGTTGGAGGCCGGCGTCTCTCCCAGCCAAATTGCGATCTTCCTTTCACCTATCTGGAAATCTGGAAAAAAGTACACCTTCAATCAAAGTCATACCACCGCCCTCACACAGTCCTTCCTGCGCAAACAATCAATGCCTCACCACCTTCAAGCTCCTCAACATTGCTTGGGCAATTTGACAACATCATCATGAACATTGATCCTGTAAAAGAATGGCCTTTTAGTGGCTTAAACGGTGTGTCTCTAACATTCATTGTTTCAAAAACAAACAATTAACCTTATGTTAGGACATATCATCGTTGATCTTCAACTCATTTTTCGAATAGTCCCATCTTATCCACATGAAATTTATGGAAACCAGTTCCTCACATATGTTCGACGCTTCGATATTGTTCCTCAGATAAACGCCGCAATTTCTGGGTCTAGAACACTGAAGGGGCCATACCCTGAACCATCGTCAGGCCTTTACGTTTTGAAGCGGTCTAAACGGAGCACTGGTGTGGTCATGGGTGATGTTTTGCCATTGGATCAGATTCGTTCTTTGGCAAATCTTACACCCCGCTTTGGAAATAAAGCAAGCCGCATTTTGACAAAGGAAAATAGTTTAGAATACTGTGCAGAGTTTTGGTTGAACAAATATTTTACTAAGGAATTATTCCTTGCTCTCAATTAGTAGCGTACTCATTATCTATTATATATCTTTGGTGGAGATCCAAATTGTAATGTGACATTTGACGATGTGACAAAGACAATAAGCCATCGATAACGAACTGACTCATCCTAACGTTCTTTCCTTCTACCCTCTGCACAATATTTCCTTGTATCATTATCCCCTTGTATAACCATCTTTCTCTTCCCAATACCTTTTCTCGCTAATTTCTTACAATAGCTGTATCAAATGGCATCATCCCTTGTGAACCGAATCAACACTTTGCCATCCACGGTAGCTATGAAAGTTCCTCTCTGGCATGTCATATGATAGCTCATCGCTATGCAGAATTGCCCACATCGAGTTTCAAGCCTTGAAGAAGCACAACTTTTGATTGATGAAGCTCATACCCAGGAGATACTTTGTCGGCGCTTCCAAGAAATCTCAGAAATTCGTGCCCAAGAGGCAATTGCCGAGGCAAGTCTTGCAAGCAGGAGACTCCTTGATGCTGAGAAGCATATTGGACGAGTATTCTATGTGGTCAAGGCAAGCGGTTTTCAGGCAGAATTTCCGAAGCCAGTCCAGGCACCCATTGTGGTTCAAGTCAGTGGAGGTGCGAACGACTCTATCTTGCATGATTTCAATTTCTAATACAACAAAAGCACATCGCTCTGTATCTCTCCCAGGGAATGGTAACCTTGAAGTCGTCCTTGATTGAGCCGCTATCTATATTTCATTGTTCACTAAAACTAAACCTTTCCTTTAACTCAACAATCTTTCCAGGAGGACTTTTTTTTTTGAGCTCTTTGCCTCCTTTTTTCCTCCCAATTATGATTTACCAACGTCCCCTCCTTTACATACTAGTAAAAACCTTTATTTATTGATGTTTTGAGCGGGAGGCTCAGGGTCGTTCAATTGAAGGGTAGGAACTAAACATTCTTAACGTTTCACCTTTAACATTTTTTCCTACTAGTAACAACTCACAATACTTAATCATTCAAATTCTTAATGGCCAAGTCCAGTGAAACCAAGAAAACAAACCGAAATGTTTCCAGACAACAGCTTCGGTCTGTAGTAATACCTCAGGATGTCATCATGGAAGGTCAGTTGCTTAATACTAAAGCGTTCTTATCTTCACTTCTTTGCCATAGATGCTGTAGTCGCACTCCAAGGTACGTTTGGTTTACTCCAGAGAAGACCTACTCGAGCCATGGACAGATGATACTACCCAACGTCGACCAGTTCGTGCTAATCGCGGTATTGGTGGGCAACGAGCTCAATTAGAAAAAGCTTCGGCAATCGTTGGTGAAGGGCTTCTCAACAAAGTGACAGGACTGAAGCGCAGTCGAAACAATCTCATCACTGTGCCTGAAGATTTACCTGAAAATGACCTGGCACCGCCAATTCTAACTAAACGGGCACGAACTGCTAAAGTTGTGATTATAATCCCTTTTTTCTTCTTTCTTTTTCTTCTTTGTCTACAAATGTCGCTAATGGTTTGTTGATCAAATAGGTTCCTCAGGCGACATCTAGTTCCATTGACCAGGCAGAACGACTCCCTGAAGCTGCCCCCCGGCCCGTCCTAATGTTCGCAGCAAAAGGGTCTCCATATGGATTTCCAACCATCTCTAACAATCATGTGCTTGTGCCCACCAACGGCAGAGTCCTCCAATCCTCGACATTTGCACAAGTCCGGCCTTCACAAAGCTCACTTAATAAGGAAAATATTCGAGCAAATACGCTGGCCAACGTCAACGAGGTGATTGATTCTTAATTTATTGCTCCAGTCTGCTGACTTTATTATATAGTCTGATGATGGCATTAGTTATCTATCTGACAATGGCAACAATGACGGCGATGGTGATAATGGTGATGGTAATGACGGAGATGAAGACAATGGCAGCAACAGCAACGTCGAACCTGATGACGGTGATGACAGTCGTAGTGAAATTTGCAATGCAGATGAGACGGATGGTGGTGAAAATGAAGCGGGAGATAATGATGATGACAATGATCGTCCTCAGGGTATTCATCTATTGCTTCAGCATCCTTAAAGCTAATGATCCTTCTCAGCAACTCCAATTGATGAAGCTCCCCTATCTGAAGATGAGACGGCAGGGGAGATCTTTATAAGGAGCCGCAAATCACGTCGTATTATAAGGGCAACTCCAGTATGTGATATGGATATTTTTATACATCACTAATGTTGAGTATACAGGAAGAAGAAGGCGGTGAAGAAGAAGAAGAAGGTCGCGAAGAAGGCAGCGAAGAAGAAGAAGCATGTGATGTCCTAGCACACCATCGTAAGAAAACCCGCTCCAACCAACCCCCCCAGCTTCAACGACTCTCAGCAGCAGCTAACCGTCAAGCATTCCACCAGCGCAATCACCACGCTGCCCAAGACAGCAATGCAGAAGAGAGCGAAGGGGCTGATGACGAAGTGCAGGACTATGCCAAGACACGAGCCGCTCGCAATTCAAATTCATCTGGCAACGCTAAGCCTGACACACTGGCATTTTATAAAGGGAGTTCATGGAGTTCGATTCTCGTACAAGCAAAGATCAAGTACCGTCGTCATATCGCGCTCCATCATGGCTTTCCGGACCGCGATGAGCATCTTGTCGATGCTCGTAAAATTTTATTCGAAGTAATTGCTCAATTTAAGGATGAGGGAGGTGTTATCGACGACAGTGAGTCCTAAAATGTTTTATATATATATATACACTTATTATCGCATAAAGCTTATCAACCAGTGCGTGAAATGGAGTGTTTGGTAAGTTAAACATTGTCCCTTGAATGTCTACGAAATTTGACTTTAGTTTTTAGATCTTTAAGGAAGGAGCATCATTCCGTGGTAAGTTAAAGACGGTAGCTCACAATGCAATCGAAAGAGCTTTTAGGGATGAGTTGGACCCACCGGACGAGTTTCAAAGCCAACGCGACTTACAATATGTTGTTGAGCAAAACATAGGTGATCTCTTAGCGGGCGGTAAATTTCTTATGAATGGAAAGGATGACGCGGTAAGGACTATTTTATTTTTTATTATCTCCTCCTAACAGCTTTTCATAGGGTCGAACAAACAATTTAGCGCATCCATGCATCCGTGACATCTGCATAAAGTTTTTTTACACTGGCAAAAATGCTCTAGCTCGCACTTTTCCTGACGATTTTCGAAACAGTATTCCAGACCATGTTATAGCACTTGTTGCTACAACTGTGAGTTTTGGTCTTTTTATTTACCATCCCTTACTTACAATATTCTAGATGAGGCATTGTCTGCAACGATACGCATCTGGAATGTTCATCGAAAGCAAATTTGAAGGCATCTTACAACATTCCGTCCACAGCCGGATGCTGGCCCTTATCGACCTAGTCAAATCCGATCCTTACCATCGAGCAAAATATGATGCTAACCGTCGACAATGGGCCAAGCTAGGAATGTGAGTATGATATATCTTCATATTTATAGTAATTTACTATTTATTTCAGGCAACAGATGCATCCAGAAGACGAAGTTGAACGACACAATTTAGAAGTTATTTTGGATTAGTAATCATTGCCAGCTTGCGAAATTTACCGTAATTTTTGTGATAATTTTATTATGTTTGAATTGCTTAATACGGAAGTTGCTTAATATGGAAGTTGCTTAATATGGAAAATTCTAATTGCCTAATATGAAAAAAAAACAATGATTACACAAGATTACACTGCAAGGGGAGACAACCTCCATAATACTACATAGACAAAGGACAGGGGTATATACTGCTTCTGAGTGATGCAAGGATACTATGGAGTGCTACTAAACAGTGGGGCACAACTATATTGCACTACAGAATGCTATGGACCATTCAGAGATGCTACATAGCACCTCTATTTCACTACAGAATTAGGGACCCATGCTATGGCACTATATGACTATAAACCACTACATAGCAATCTGTAGCCTGGCCATAGTTTGCTGATGTCCGAAAACAATGATTACTAAAACAAGTCCGAAAAATAGGTGACAACTTGAACAATGAAATACAGCTACTCTAACACTGGCAGTCACATTCCCATGAATAACCTGCATATGGCCAACTTGAAGTCAGCAGTTTGACACAAAGCCATTATTCTCAGATGACCTACATCCATCGCCACAGCTACAGCAATTCTGGTTTCAATGCATGAACGTGAGGTCTTTACACTAAGCCACTAATTCTGATTGGATTCCGAGCAGTCTGATCAGACTCAAATTTGGCTGGAGCACCAGCCATTTTCACATTTCGAGTCCGAGCCCAGTCCGAGCTCAGTCCAAGTAAATTGCTTGGACTACTCGGAATCTGATCAGACTGTGTGTCATCAGATTCTGATCAGATTCTGATTGGACTTACTCAGACTTAGTCCAAGTAAATTGCTTAGACTACTTGTTTGTACTCATGTTTGTACCCATGTTTGTCCCCTTCCCACACAGACCATTGGTCACATGATCACAGATAAGCATGATTTCAAGCATATGCTGGTCAGAGTAGATTACATAAGATTCCAAAAAAGGAAATTTTTTTAAAGATGGTAGAGAATTGTTTTAGGACCCTGAATATGTTTAAATTCTATTAATAGCAGCTCTCCTTATTGAGAAAATTGCAAAATACTTTCCTGGACGTGGCAGTTAAACATTCTATATGAAAATTTGAGGTCTTTGCTGTGATCCCCCAGATCTGATCAGATCTGAGCAGAATGGAAACTATATACCTCCCTAACCTTAATAAAACCTTAACCCAAACCTTAACCCAAACCTTAACCAAACCTTAACCAAACCTTAACTAGGTGGGAGACAGAAAGTACTGGAAAATTCATAAATTCTAAATAAATTCTAAGGGACTCCCAGGGCCTCCTGATGTGATTTAATCCAGATGGTCAATGCACCAGGATGCACTAAAGGTGTCAAAAATCATATTTCCTGATGCAGTCCGAGTTCAGTCCGAGCTGAACTTGGACTGAACTTGGACTTTTGATGTTTTTACTTGGACTACTCAGATTCCGATCGGATTACTCGGACTCCAATTGGACTGGTGAGTGTAAAGTCTTGATGAATGTGAATCCAAGACGATCATGATTCAACGTGAATGTACCCCATAGATGTTGACGTCACCTTATAATGGATAAGATATGTGAGCTCAATTGGATGATGATAAATATTAAAGGGACAAAACTCACCAGAACACAAGAAAGTGTCCATTATATTCATGGTCGTAGACTGTAAGCGAGGACAAACATGAAGACATTAGCCTTAAGTGTGAACTTAGAATGTAGTACAATGTATTGGGGGTGGAAGAGTTGAAGATGTTTGCTACTACCTTGGTACTATGACCTCTGTTATGCTCAGAACTTGAATCAATTAATTCATTACCCTCAGGCACAGTCATTTCGTCTGTTAATGTTATGCTATCATGGTTAACAGAAGTATGTCTGACGGAATAGCGACATGTTAGTACGCACTCATAGATATTGGTTGATTGCTGGTGGGATTTGTTGTATATTGCATGTTTATAAGATAGACTTTAGAATAAAAATGAAGTATGTCGCAGACGTGGATTGAACTAACTGTTAAGATACATTATGAGAGTATTTTATACTTTAAGTACCTATTGTTCTAGAGAAAAGAATAAACTACAATTAAGGTGATTGTAGAGTTGGAAACCAGAATAAAGGTATAATAACCATAATAAAGTCTCGAAGAGACCATAGCCCAAGCAAGAAGAATAAAACACACTACAGTCGAACCCCTCTTAACCCATACCTCTCAAAACCCATAACCCCTTATATCCCATAGCTCTGGCTGTCCACCGACTTGGTTTGCAGGGAATTGGATACCATAACCCATAGGTCCGCAGTAACCCATAATCCATACCCTCCTGTGGGCAAAACCCATAGGTTTGCCTACCATATTAGGCTTGGTCCCTTACTTATACAGTCAAATAATTAATTCACCAGTTGTTTACACCATGGTGGCAAATAAAATATGACTATCTAGGAGTCCTGACACACCATAGCACCTACTGAATAAGCTCAAAAATGAACTTATAATTTATTTTTCCCCACCAAACCATTACTAATTAGTTCTATGGTTTCTAAACCACTTGAAAATTCTTAAGAACAGAGTTGCTAGATTTAAAGAGAATAAAGATGAAAAAAGGAACTTGGCACAAAATCAACTAGAATGAAAATTATTTCATCATTGGACGAACACTGGCTGGAGAAGTGAACACCATTGATGAAGAAATTATCAAAGCATGTGAGAACATTGAGATCAGATGATGTAATTCCCATCGCAGGATGAAGTTCTCACGGCCATATCAACCACAAATATATTGAAGACCGGGAGTTACATAAATTACATGCAAATTTGGGGCCATTCAATAGACAGCTCTGTCTGGATGAGTCCGAAGACTATGAAAGATACGGTTCAAACTAATTTTTCTCAGAGATTATCTTTTGAACAAGCCTAAAGTAACATCTGTAGTATAATTAGCACATTCTGTACTGTTGAATTTTCTCCTGAAATTTTTGAAATTTTTCGAGTCTATTTTTAGCATACCCCTCTAAACCCATGACTGGTCATAACCCATAACCTGGGCCTTCCACCGAGGGGTATGGGTTAAGAGGGGTTCGACTGTAAGAGAATAAACCTTAATGGTTTGACCATCAGGTATTGTTACGACGAGGTTTGTAACTTCAACATAAGAAGAAAGGGAGATGGAAATAAGTAGCTGAACGTGAGGCTCAGCTAGTCAAAGACTGGAATCAAGTCCAGGGCAATGCATATAATATATACAGAATTTTTTTTGCATATTCCCGAGAACAGCGTGACTTTTGTTTTTCGGTGCCTTGTGGGCCTAAATTTAGTAAAAAGGCAAGATGATGAGCTATGCCTGCGCTTCTATCTGAGATCTGAAGACGTCGATCGTTACATGGTGTAGCTGTCAGCAGCCGTCGAGGGCGGTAGAGAGTGATGATCGGTAATCAGCTCAACCCTTGCCTTATTTGGGAAGTCGTCGACGGGTATGCATCCATGATCCAGTAAGAACGAAACTCCCACGGATTATCCGTTCATGTGCCAGTAGAAAGAGGATTCGACGATTGAGGCATGTGCTATGCACGCCAAAGCATATAGTAGTAGGTTAGTAAATCAAGTAAATCCAAAGGCCAGCCAAAGACAAGGTTCGAGAAGCTTGATATTCAAAATGTCCCTGTTGAGGTCTTGTTGCACTATCCTCAGAAACTTTGGTAACTTCTATCAATAACATCAGTCAAAAGGTGCAATAACCATAAAATAGCCTTTGTACACACTCATATTTGTTGCAGCTCTGGGCTGATTGGGATTAGATTGAGACGTGGATTGCACCATGGTGGTTTTACAAGAATAGGAGAAAGGTACTACAGTGAAATCCAGGTCTGGCAAGTCTGGCAAGAAACCCATTTTAAACAACAGTCATTCTTTTGAGCTTTGCAAGTGGTGGGTAAACAGCTGACGGTGATGTAGCTATTATGCGAACATATCCATACCGAAATTGATTGCTGTGATAGCCAGGAGAGTATTATGTCGAGGAATTTAGGGGTCAAGTGGATGGATTGCGAAATAAGGAGATACGTTCTTCAGACTGGCGAGTCTTGAGGTATCATAAATCATGATTGCAGGAGAAGATGCAGAACGTTCTTGACTGACATAGCGGGGTGCAACATATGAAGCTCGGCAGATCAAGAAGCTGGTCTACATATCAGATTTTATACTGGACTTGGTCTTTGTTGCCAAAAACAGTCAATCCCGTCGATTGGACCCTAAGCAAGGCAGATAACGATATATATAAAGGCCGTAGGCAACTGATACATAGTATCATTCGATTCACATTGTCAAAGTATGACGTCCAGAACATTGACAAGATATCATAACCTGGAAACCAAGAGAAGGTCAACTGCCGCGAGTCATCTTTCTTTCAGAGCTGAAAGTCCAACAGCCGTCAAGTTGGTTATAAGCCTGGGCGCCAGCGAAATGCATTGTTTCCCAGCTCAGAATTTACTCGTAGAGGTTAAATATTGGAGAAACATTGTTGCGCCTGACATTGACTGCAGTCCCAAGAGATGTATGATTCAGAGTAAAGAGAGAAGAATTCTCAATCAAGCACCGACATAACCGGCGTGAAGGGTAGCACATTGCTGGCAGGTTGAATGATGACAATTGTTCGAGAAAACGTTGAATTTTGATAGTCCGCCTAGTTCTTTAATCGAGCCACACTTGGCCCAATTGATTTGGACAAGTTCTATACAGTGAGATACTAGGACCAGTCGAGAATGGCACCTTGAGAAAAACGAAGTGAGAAATAGAACGAGAATTGTGATCAAAAAAGGATGAAGGCTAGTCCTTTTTGTCCCATAACTTGTATCCCCGTTAAGTATTTCGACAGCAAGGTCGTATACTGAGGCTTCGAGATGTTGTTGACGGGCACAGTGGACGTTGGCGTCGAGAGCCGACCTGGCTTCTGTTATCTCAGACGGACCGCCGCAGAGTCGAGATTAAAAAGGATAAAAGGTTTTGATTCGACAGGAACGCCGTCGACCACGGTAGGTTTCTATCCATGTAAATTCAATGGTTCTTTGAGAGCATCGGATGAGTGTAATTTGAGGAACATCATGGAAGGGACTTTAATACCGTCAATATTTTCGACTTGACGGAGCTCTTTAGGAACCTTGGTTGATGGCTTCGTTCGATAGGGTGTAGTATATGTCCGTTGCAATTTTTGGTTGAAGGCAAGGAGGCGTTTGCAATGACGGCCAAGACAGAGATACCTCGTCCGGCCATTTTGTTAAGGAGCACTCCAGGTGAACAGGCATCATCGAAGAGGTCGTTATCCGGAGTGGACGCAAAAAAAGGGATAGTTACGCGTGCCATGCAAGCAGGCATCAATTATTCCTGCCATGTCTTGAGTCCTTGAACCATTGGTCATAATCGGAAGGAGCCAGGTGGTAGAGATGTTGGAAGGATTGTAAGTTAGGGCTTGCGATCCACATTCCAGATAAGTTGAGACAATGGAATTCTACCTCATACGATGGGGTGAGATAAGTAGTATTGTCGAGGGGCTAAGGGTGATAACATTTGGTTCAAAAACTGGAAACTCGGGTGGTGGTTGCGTGTGAACACTGAAACCTCAATTCCTTCTAGATGGGAGGAATAAAGAGCGGCACGAGGCAGACGTTGAATAAGAAACCAAATAACGTCGCCTTCGGTCTTTTTGTAGCCTTTGCTATCATTTTTTCAGAGTCCAGACACCAGGTGCCGCTTCAAGCTATTCTTGTTCAGACAGTATTCTTCCAGCCCTCAAAGGCGCTCAATCCTCAGAAGGAGGGGGGCTGTGCTTACCCAAAGTACACTTGTATTACGACCCCCTGGATCTGAGATTTTACTTCTGAGCTTCTATGAGGATTATGCCAAGATTATGCACAGGTATGTAGTAAAATTGGAGGGCCGCATCTCACGAAATGTACATGAGGCAGTTCATATTGGACAGTCCTATTGTTCTAGACGGTGAAAAAAATTAGACCGTAGAGACTTGTGTACAAAATTTCGATCTTCCGAATCCTTCGTAATATATTCATCATATATGTTCTCACTAACAGCATGCCTCGCAAGGGCAGCCTGCGTATACCGGGTGTTAGCAAGTGAATTGATAGACCTGATATTTTTGAATGACTTACAAATAATATCACCAATGCAGGAGCAGCAGCCCTAGTTAGGGGTGAGCGCACGTTTGAGAGAATAGTCAGTATTCGATGAGAACACACCTCGCAACATTCTAAATAGTAATAGTCAATTATTGGAACATTTGATGATAGGGTAAAATACTTACCGAAACATAAGAAGCAGCCGACAAGGCCAATGAAGCAATCCTATGAAGACATTGACGGAGGTCAGTGTGATTGCTAGAAGGACATGAAAGATCCAGGGCACAAGAAAACAAGTGGAGTTTGTGATATCAAATATCGAAAGTGGGGGGAGAATGTGCAAATCAGGATGATTACAGACCTTTGCGGCACCTCCACCGCGAAGACGAGAGGCTTTCTGGTGCTTGTGTTCACAGTTCCCTTGCTGGGCGTTCGGCGCACTGCCTTCAGCCGCACGCATAACGCCTGCTCAATGTTGAATAAATATGTAACATGAAGATAATGAAGTGCGCGCACTCATCTCTGTAGCAGCCTGAGGTTGATTGACGGTAGACTTTTCGGTGGGCTGCATATTGAAAAGGTGGACTGGGGATGGACCGGAGTTAGTCTCAATTCTAAACTCCTCAGTTTATAAAGGGGTTGGGCACGTGCATAATCTATCTTTAGCTATCTTTAGGTCACCTCGTCATTGATTTTACTCGGCTGAAGCAGCCCCAATGATTGTGAAACCAGAACGAGTCCATTGTTCTCTTCGGTACGATCCTATTTAAATGATGAGGGTGAGGCCTTGACACACACTAACTTGGATGAGAATCACATGTACAAATTTTAAGAGCCTCAACTGATCAGTTACCAGTATTTGGAACTCGGAAATCTATGACGCTTTTTCCGTAAACCTGTCCGCTGCAGAGCCAATTCAGGTCTGACCTACATACATTAGACAAATCGTACGATTTTTGTTCCAAATGTCTTTTCCAGGTTTCCGGAAACCCAGAAGCCAGCGAACACCATAGGAACCCGGGAAATTTTGACAAAGTACTGACTCCAACACACACCAGGTATGCTAAGGAATGTCAGATTATGACGACAATGTTGTTCCTATGTATGATAACTGCTGTCATCAGCCAGATCATCATTATGGACGTCATCAATGACCGAAGGTGGCGCGGCCGTCACAAGCCGCTCCGGCAAAACTTATTTTGCTCGGACATAAGTGGAATGTCGTGAGAGGCAACGCTCCACAGTCCTCAGTTGAGATGACGGCGGTGTTATGTAAGCGGAGAGTTTCTCCAAATGTGTCCAGGGGAATATATGAATAACGTCGTGCATCAATACGACCAGAGCCTAGCCGTCCCACACCTTACAAGGCATTAAACAGGGGGCTTGACGATGCCCTGACTGAGCTTGTAATAAACGATAGAGGCATCCTGGGAGGTGATGGCGATGTATATGAAGGAGGGCGCAGGGTCTATATTCTCTGAGCTCGATGAAGTGGGATTGGGTGAAGGAAAGAGCTCTGCGAACACGTTTTGGAGCCTGTCAGGCCGAGAAGTGAGTGAAAGCTATTTGGGAGAAAGGTGAACCGCCTACCAAGAGAAAGAAAGCGTCTCTGAAAGCGAGCAAGGAACAATATATAGTATTTTATCCTATACGACGATTATATTCTTTCCAGTGGAAATGAAATAGAATATGCTACTACCCACCGTATTTTTCTTCTTTCCACTGATGGTAGCGCGTGTACAACTTTCCAGGTCCAAGACTTCCACTTCCGTCCATTGTTGTCCTGTAATCATGTTCTGATATCCTCCCAGATAGAGAAAAAAAACCCGCTTACCGTATACGATGTCGTTATACGCCTGGAAGAGACTTGATGCAGATTGAGGATATTTTGCCAGAAGATTAGACAGAATGGGATACTATTATACGGTCAGGTAACGTCCTCAGTGTGATAAAAGTCTGGGCTTACCGATGGATGTCCTTCCATGGTGTGGAGGAGGAAGACTCGGATGATTGATGAGCTGACAAATCAAATTTCCTGATCAACTTCTTGAACGTCGACGAATTGACTCGTCGCTGTAGCTATGTAGCATGCGTTCAGGAGGCTACTACTTCTGCTCAGAATTGTTCAGGAAAATCGCTCTAGTTTGTCGGGGTGTCGGAGCTACGCCTTCAACATTGATTCAACAATTTGCTGCTTCTGGGCTGTTGCGGCCCATTCATTGCAAGAACGGGCCCTGATTCTACCTGCCGTTGGGCTTGATCATATGACGCGTCTTTCTGTTCATATTTGCTGATTATATCTATGCTATTTGACATATCTGGAGGACATATCATATCTGGACTGTGTGAGGCTATTATACTGTGAATCTCTCCTCCGACGCTGTGCACCGATCGTAACTACAAACTACTCCCTTTAGGTGAGTCTTCCTTGACGGGCATGCCACCGTCCCGATATGCGACATCGGACTTTGTAAACCGCAGTTCCCAAGTTTTTGGATGTTCAAGGAACATGCGCAGTCTGCCATAAGTGGCCGTAACGGTACGGGGACATTTGATGCTAAAGATGTCAAATGCATGCGTTTATCCTGGCAATATTTGTCGGAAGTTTCGTGTCGACCATTGGGTGACCTTTTTGTCCGTCCCTATAGCTGCCACTAATGTTGGGGAGCTTATTGATCCTAGACGGTGTGTTCTTCTCCATATACAGGTAGGGACACTACAGTGTGCCAATGATACGGATTCATGGGGCCCCGTGAATCCGTGAATACAGTGTGCCATATTGGGAACTACACACTGTTGAGAGATACAGATTCACAGAATGCCTATGGCACCTTCATATGCTGGGCAAACCTATCATCAGCCTGGCCAGTAAGCATTTTCCAGCACCAGTACTGGCCTTAGGACCTGGAATTAGCAGTATATATTTGTTAAAATAAAAGAAACAGTGTATTATAGATATTGAATGCAATTTGTACTCATTTTTGAGCAGGAAAATTGGACTGTAATAGAGAAGGCTGATGCCAGAGAGGGTGCTGGAGGTTGTGCCAGGTCAGGGACCAGACTCAATACCTGGCACCGGCAGTAAATATTTGTTAAAATATGAGAAACAGTGTATTATAGATATTAAATGTAATTTGTACTCATTTTTGAGCAGGAAAATTGGACTGTGATAGAGAAGGTTGATACCAGAGAGGGTGCTGGAGGTCATGCCAGGTCCGGGACCAGACTCAATACCCAGGACCAGCAGTACATATTTTTGAATATGAGAAACAGTGTATTATGGATATTAAATGCAATTTGTATTCATTTTGGAGGAGGAAAATTGGGCTGTAATAGAGAAGGCTGATGCCGGAGAGGGTGCTGGAGGTCATGCCGGGTCCAGGACCAGACTCAATACCCAACACCAGCAGTACATATTTGTTAAAATATGAGAAACAGTGTATTATGGATATTAAATGTAATTTGTATTCATTTTTGAACAGGAAAATTGGACTGTGATAGAGAAGGCTGATGCCAGAGAGGGTTCCGGAGGTCATGCTGGATCCAGGACCGGACTAAATACCCCGCACCGGCAGTATATATTTTTTAAATATGAGAAACAGTGTATTATGGATATTCAATGCAATTTGTATTCATTTTTGAGAAAGAAAATTGAACTGTGATAGAGAAAGCTGATGACAGAGAGGGTGCCGGAGGTTATGCCGGGTCCAGGACCAGACTCAATACATCAGCAAACTCGGGGATTTCCCATAGTGTGTCATAGTCATGTCACACTAAATTATAGTATCCTATAGTCACGTCACCGTAACTATAGTGAATTATAGTTTCATAGCATCCATGTGACACACACCAGCGCTGTCTAGCATAGTCTAGCCTTGTCACTATGTCACATTAGAATACATTGTTTTTCATTAAGTTAAATAAACCAACCCTAAATCAAGTGTCTGTGCGCAAAAACTAAAACTACTAAATATGTAAGTTCAACATTTGTTCCCATCGTTCCATGCCGCCACCACCACCACCTGACAACTACAATACTTACAACAACAAATGAATGGTTTTTTTTTTACTTTCTATTATCAATCTATTATACTATATTAATTTATTTCGCCCCAGGAACAATGGTTGGGGCTCGTTTGGCCCCACCTCACCATGTTTTGCACCAATAACGACGCACAACAATGATACATGAACGACGCATGACGACAAACACATGACGACAGCGCACAAACAATCCACAATGACGACGCACAAACACCAACGATAACAAACGAGTCGGAATGACAATGAATGTGCAACAACAATGACATGTGATGACAACAATGACATGCAACAACATGCAAGCGACAACAATGGCCTGCGACAACAACAACCTGCAACGATGACCTGCAACGACAACGATCTGCAATGACGACGACCTGCGACGAGTGACAATGACCTGCGACGAGTGACAATGACCTGCGACGAGTGACAATGACCTGCGACGAGTGACGATGATGTGCAATGATGATGACGTGGTGCAATGAATGACAATGATCCGTTACAGTAGTATATATAAGTAGTGTATATACAATGTTTAGACTAGTACTTAGACTAGTAGTAGTACTTAGTTGAATATAATTTTTTTAACAATTTCCTCCAGTTGTGACGCTATTAGAATATTATGAGTATAGATAATAGGCCTCTCTAACTAATTATGGATAGTATTAATGTAGCCGTATATAGCACCTTATAGCCCTATATAGCACCTTATAACACTCTATAGTGCTGTCTAGTGTCGGGCTATTTCCAGATAGCGTTACCGTGACACTGGATAGCACTATAAACAAAAGAACCTTTTCTATGGTTCTATGGTGCTGTCTGGTGCTGTCCGGTGCCGGTAAGCCGGCCCCGAGTTTACTGATGTACCCGGGACTGGCAGTACATATTTCTTAAATATGAGAAACAGTGTATTATAGATATTAAATGTAATTTGTATTCATTTTTGAGCAGGAAAATTGGACTGTGATAGAGAAGGCTGATGCCAGAGAGGGTGCCGGAGAGAATGCCGGGTCCAGGACCAGACTCAATACCTGGGACCGGCAGTACATATTTCTTAAATATGAGAAACAGTGTATTATGGATATTAAATGCAATTTGTACCCATTTTTGAGCAGGAACATTGGACTGTGATACAGGAGGCTGATGCTGGAGGTCTTGCCAGGTCCAGGACCGGACTAAATACCTGGCACCACCAGTACATATTTTTTAAATATGAGAAACAGTGCATTATGGATATTCAATGCAATTTGTATTTATTTTTGAGCAGGAAAATTGGACTGTGATAGAGACCACTGATGCTGGAGAAGGTGCTGGAGGTCATTCTGGTTCTGGAACCAGACTCAATACCTGGCACCAGCAGTACATATTTGTTAAAATATGAGAAACAGTGTATTATAGATATTAACTGTAATTTGTACTCATTTTTGACCAGGAAAATTGGACTGTGATACAGGAGGCTGATCCCATAGAGGGTGCTGGAGGTCTTGCCAGTTCCAGGACCAGACTCAATACCTGGCGCCAGCATTACATAGTTTTACAATATGTGAAACAGTGGATTATAAATATTCAATACAATTTGTATTTATTTTTGAGCATGAAAATTGGACTGTGATAGAGAAGACTGATGCCAGAGAGGGTGCCAGAGGTCATGCCAGGTCTGGGACTGGACTCAATACCTGGCACTGGCAGTACATATTTCTTAAAATACAAGAAGCAGTGTATTATAGATATTCAATGCAATTTGTGGGCAGGAAAATTGGACTGGAACAGGGAATTTTGATGCTGCAGAGGATGCCACAGGTCTGTCTAGTCAAGATGTATCTCAAATTTTGTATTTGGTTTTCCAATATACATTGCATCAACATAGGACAAAGCAAGTCTAGAGATGGTTGCTGAATATATATCCATCATCAGCAATGGGAATAAGCATTTTTTTAATCTTGAGCCCAACAATTCCATTGCCTTCTGAGAAAAGAAGGCTTGACAGAGTGTTTAAGCAAGCACAATGCATGATCGAGCAGATATCTTATTTGAAAGCAGCTCAATCCTTCTAGTTATTATTGAATGCTACTATGCCTATCTACTCCAATGTTCATTTAAAATAATTGTAGCTATAAAAGTTACAAATGAATACAAAATGCATTGAATATTTATAATACACTATCTCTCATATGTTAAAAAGGATGTACTGGTGGTGCCAGGTATTGAGTCTGGTCCCTGAACCATCAAGGGCTCCAGCACACCTTCCAGCATCAGCCTTCTCTATCATAGTCCAATCTCCTACTCAAAAATGAGTACAAATTGCATTCAATATCTATAATGCACCATGTCTCATATTTTAATAATATGTAATGCTGGTGCTGGGTATTGAGTCAGGTCATAGAACCAGTCAGACCTCCGGCACCCTCTCCAGCATTAGCAGTCTTTATCACAGTCCAATTTTCTTGATCAAAAATGAATACAAATTGAATTTAATATCTATAATACACTATTTCTTGTATTTTTAAAAATATGTACTGCTGGTACCAGGTATTGAGTCCTGTCCCAGAACTGGCATGACCTCTGGCATGTTCTCCAGAATCAGTGTTCTCTATCACAGTCCAATTTTCCTGCCCAAGAATGAATACAAATTGCATTGAATATCTACAATACACTGTTTCTCATTTTAAAAAATATGTACTGCCAGTGCCAGGTAGTGAGTCTGATCCAGAACCAGCAGCCTCTCCAGCATTGGCCTCCTGTATCACAGTCCAACTTTCCTGCTCAAAAATGAGTACAAATTGCATTTAATATCTATAATACACTGTGTCTCATATTTTAAAAAATATGTACTGCTGGTGCAAGGTAATGAGTCTGGTTCTGGAACTGGCAGGACCTCCGGCACCCTCTCTGGCATCAGCCTCCTGTGTCACAGGGCAATTTTCCTGGTCAAAAATGAGTACAAATTACATTGAACATCTATAATACACTGTTTCTCATATTTTCAAAAATATGTAATGCCAGTGCCTGGTATTGAGTCCGGTCACGGACCCAGAATGACCTCCGGCACCTTCTCCAGCATCAGTGTTGTCCATAACAGTCCATTTTCCTGCTCAAAAATGAATACAAATTACATTTAATATCCATAATACACTGTTTCTCTGTTACATTCTGTCATACGTTACTCCGGTCCGACTCTGATGGAGTTGTTTCCGGTAGTCTGTACTCCTTCCCAGTACTCTCCCTTGTCTCCGGTTCTACTCCACCTACATCCGACTCCGAGACTTTTCCATATCATTCCAACTCTTCCGACGTCACTCCAAACTCATTACCACTTCTTCGCCACTACCACTATTCTTTGTCATCATCCTTCCCACCATCAGTCAGCATACCCGCCATGGATTATTCACCCAAGAATGCAGGACCTTTCCGGGAGCAGAACGCAGCACTTATATTTATCTTTTATATTTCGGTTGCTATTCCTTTATTTATTTAAGTACTCAAAACTTGTATGTTTTTCCTCAGTTTGAATATCAACTTTGTTTCCTCCTCTTGTTCATCCTCTAAGTCACTGAGGTCTTCTGTCTTATTCCTTCTTCTTCTGTTCCAAAATCAGGACACCTTAGGAGCTGGGCGGCACCGCACACACGCTGAGGCCAACATCCTTTCCGATTACTAGTTCCGGTTCTGTTCCGGAGTAACTCCGACGTGACTTCCTTGTTCTAAACTTAACAGTATATTTGAACTTCTCACCCACTCCTATGCTAATTCGTTCCAAAACTTCCAAAACTCAATTACCGATACATCAAAACATGTCCCACGAAAACACCCCTACCAGGCAGACTCCCATTCCCAATGTAGTCAAAGAGGCTAGTCTTATCGATGAACCTCGGAGTACTACGGACGAAGTTGAGTCTCCATCTATTCATATCAATGAACTCGTTTCCGCTTTAAATTCCCTTGGGAAATCTTCAGCCAAGTCCAATTCAGCTGGCAGACTTAGAGAGCCCAAACCCTTCACAGGTAAGGATCCTAAGAAACTAAAAGCTTTTCTTTTCCAGTGCAGGTTCTATTTCTGGAGCTCTTCCGACACATTCTGAGATGACTCCAAGCAAGTAACATTTGCTTTGTCCTATCTCTGGGACGTTGCTCAGGAATGGTTCGAACCTGGAATTTCCGGTCTCACCGACGAGCCTCTGTCTTGGCTTGAAGATTGGGATCTCTTCGTCAGCGAACTTCAGTCCAACTTCGGTCCTTACGACGAGTCCGCCGACGTAGAACACGAACTCACCAATCTCCAAATGAAGGACGGCCAATGTATCTCCAATTACTTAGTCCGGTTCAACTCCTTGGCAGTCCACTGTACTTGGGGCGAGCCTGCTCTTAGGTATAGGTTTTACGAAGGTTTACCTTCCCAAATCAAGGATGAAATTAGCAAAGGTGATGGCAAGCCCCGGTCCTTAACCGCGATGTGTCAAAAAGCTCAAAATGCCAATGCTCGCTACTGGGAACGTATGCAAGAACGTTCTTGGGAACCCGCTCCACAGCAACGCCAAAACCCTCCGAAGGGTCCTACCCCTTCTTCATCCTCCTCTGTACCCTCTTCTTCCAACCCTTCTTCCAGTTCCGGTAAACAGTCTCGGCCTTCAGATCAAAAGTCCGTTAAGCCCGCAGACTCCAGTAAGGCTTCCACTTCCACTCCTCCTAAACCTAATCTAGAAGGCAAGCTGGACTCGCAGGGTAGACTTACCCAGCAAGAAAGGCAACACCAGATGGATAATAAACTTTGTCTTTTCTGTGGCAAGCCAGGACATTGCGTTCCTGACTGTAACCTTGCCAAGGCAAGCTCCGCTAAAGGCCGAGCCTCTACTGTTTCTGATTCCGCTTCTGAGTCCATTCCGGCTAAGCCAAAGGACTCTGGTTCAGAGAAGAAAAAAGACTAAGCAATTCACTGGACTCAGCACAGACGGTGAATTGCGAGAGCCCCTGTGCTGAACTTGTTGCAGTTCTAAATGCAATAATCTCTCCAGATACCCAAGCAGTTTTTGTTTCCCTTCTTTGTCTTCAATTTCCGAATGTTGATTTTTCCGCTTTCATTGACAGTGGTTCCACTCACTGTTTCATGGACGAGCATTACGTGAAGTCCAATGATTTTCCTATCTTTCCGATTACTCCTATGACTCTCTGTCTTATTGATGGTTCTTCTCTGGGCATGATCACACATGCTACCATTGTTTCCGTTCGTTTCTCTTGTGGTTCCGTCCACAAAATCCAGTTTTTATTAACCAAGCTGGATTCTGATTTTCCTGCTGTACTTGGGCTTGACTGGCTCACCCAACATAATCCGTTGATTGACTGGGTCAATAGCAGTGTAACTTTCCGAGACCGTATAGTTATCCTTCCAGTTCCCGTTTCCGTTTCTGCCGAGGCACCCGTTCTGGTATCTGACATTACCATGTCCAATACAGTTTCCGCGAAGACGAAGGTTGAAATGCCTTCTATTCCGGAACCTCTTCCTGATATTCTGTTTGTTCCGAAACCACTGACCGCTCCTAAAATTGCCTTAGTGTCTGCTGCAGCTTTCATGAGGTCCATTTGTTCCAAAGGAGCCCAATGCTTTTCCATTTCCGTTCATGATCTGGTCGAGGCCGCTAACCGTTCCGCGGCAGCCTCCTCCACATCTTCCAATTCCGACTTGGAGGGTGTTCCGGAAATATACCACAAATTTTCGGACGTCTTTTCAAAGGGTAAAGCCAACACCCTAGCAGCTCATCGAGAGTATGACTTAAAAATTGAAATTGATGAGTCCGCGAAACCCCCTTTGGGTCCAATTTATCCGCTTTCCGAATCTGAGTTGGGTACACTCCGAGAGTTCATTGACGAGCACCTAAACATGGGTTTCATCCGTCCATCAAAGTCTCCTTTCGGAGCACCCATCCTGTTTATCAAGAAGAAGGACTGGTCATTATGGCTTTGCGTTGATTTCCGAAAACTCAATGCCATCACTCGGAAAGACAAGTATCCTTTACCTCTTGTTTCTGATTTACTTGATGCTCCCTGCAAATCCGGGATCTTTACTAAAATTGACTTAAAGCATGCCTACCATCTCGTCTGGATTGCTGCTGGAGACAAGTGGAAGACTGCTTTCCATACCCGCTATGGCTCCTTCGAGTGGCTCGTCATGCTGTTCGGACTTACCAATGCCCCTGGTGGTTTTCAAAGATTCCTTAACACTATTTTTGCTGACCTTTTAGATGTGTTTGTAATCATCTATCTGGATGACATCCTTATTTTCTCCATCAACGAAAAAGATCACATCAAACATGTCTCCGAAGTCCTCCGACGGCTTTGAGATAATAATCTCTTCACTAATGGTAAGAAATGTGTTTTCCACTCCGATTCTGTCGAGTACCTGGGTCACATGATCGGTCCTGATGGCCTTTCTATGGATCCGGCGAAAGTCCAAGTCATTCAAGACTGGCCGGAACCTCGGAAAGTCAAAGATGTCCAATCCTTCCTCGGTTTTGCTAATTTTTACAGGCGTTTCATCCACAACTATTCCGATATTGTGGTTCCGTTGACTTGTCTCACCCGGAAAAATATTCTGTGGGTTTTTGATGACAGTTGTTGCCTTGCTTTTAAGACTCTCAAGGAGGCTTTTATTTCCGCTCCGGTGTTGACACACTGGAAGCCTAACTGTCCTATCATGTGGAAACTGACGCATCTGACTACGCTTTAGCAGCTATCCTTTCCATCCGTGATTCCGATGGAGAAATCCATCCCATTGTGTATCGTTCTTGTACCTTTTCTGGTGCAGAATTGAATTACAATGTTCACGACAAGGAGTTGCTTGCCATTTTTGAAGCTTTTAAAGCTTGGCGTCACTACCTTGAAGGTGCTAGTTTCCCAATTGATGTGGTTACTGACCATAAGAATCTAGAGTATTTCTCGACCACCAAAATATTATCCCGGCGTCAAGCCCGGTGGTTGGAGTACCTTTCCGCTTTCAACATGGTTATTCAATTTTGCCCAGGCCGTCTTGGAACAAAACCGGACGTGCTGACTTGTTGTCCTGACCTCTATCTAAAGGAGGGAGGGAAAGATTACGGTGAAGTCAATCCACACAATTTTAAACCTATCTTTTCTTCCAAACAACTTTCCACTTCTCTCCGAGCTACTTCATTACTTCCCACTGTACTCCATGGTGTCTTTACCATGGATGTTGAAGAGCTCAACAAGGGGATTCTTTCTGCTCTTTCCACGGATCCCCTTGCACAGTCCTACTTATCGGATCTAGACAATCCGAAGTATGCTAGATGGTCTAAGGACTCTTCCGGATTTGTCCAGATTGATCAACGGATCTATGTTCCAGATTCCGGAGATCTTCGTCTCTGTGTCCTTCGTTATTATCATGACCATCCTGTCTCCAGACATTTTGGTGTCAATAGGACTCTTGTGGTTATCCGTCGAGAGTATACTTGGCCCAGTGTTCGTGTTTTTGTCACTGACTATTGTAGGACTTGCACCACCTGTTCTAGGTCCAAAGCCAAACATCATAAACCATACGGCTTACTCTGACAACTTCCTGTTCCGTCCCGTCCTTGGGACTCCATCTCCATGGATTTCATTGAACACCTTCCAGACTCCGAAGGTTTCACTGCGGTCTTAGTTGTAGTAGACCGTTTCACAAAACAATCCATTTTCATCCCCACATACGACACCATCACTTCCGCTCAACTTGCTGAACTATTTGTCATCCATGTGTTTTCCAAGCACGGTGTTCCGTCCCATGTAACTTCCGATTGTGGTTCCGAGTTTGTATCTCACTTCTTCAGATCCCTCGGAAAAGCCCTCAACATGAAGTTGCATTTCACCTCCGGATACCACCCGGAAGGTGATGGACAAACGGAACACGTCAACCAAACCTTGGAACAATACATCCGCATCTACTGCAACTATCAGCAAGACAACTGGAGTTCACTTCTCCCGTTAGCGGAATTCTCCTACAACAATACTCCGAGTGCCACTACCGGTGTATCTCCATTCTTTGCCAACAAAGGCTACGATCTGGCTATCACTATCCATCCGGAGTACGACCTCGTCTCCTCCCATGCTCACAAGTACGTTACGGACCTTAACAAACTCCACGAGGAACTCCGAAAAGCTATCCTTACTTCCCAACAATACCAACGTTCCATGGACAAGCATCGGATTCCTCCTCTGGATTTCAAGGTTGGAGATCGAGCCTTTGTCAAAGCACAATTCTTCCGTACGACCAGACCTTCAAAGAAACTCTCTGAGAAGTATCTTGGTCCATATGAGATTATTGCTCAGGCAGGTCCTTTGTCCTGGACCCTTCGTCTTCCCGACAACATCCGTGCCGTCCATCCCGTCTTCCATGTTTCCATGCTAGAGCTCTCCGTTCCGAACACTATTCTGGATCGTACTCAACCTCTGCCTCCTCCGGTCGTCATTGATGGAGAGCAGGAATTCAAGGTCTCCGAAATTTTGGACTCTAAATTGGATAACAGACGTCGTGTATGCAAACTTCTGTACCTAGTCAAGTGGTCTGGCTATGAAGGTACTGACGAAGAAACTTCCTGGTTACCAGCTAATGAACTAGGACACACGTCCGAACTTGTTGCTGATTTCCACCAGAGTTATCCGACTAAACCCGGACCTCTTCCGCTCTCTTAGTTTCTTTTCCTTTCCTTTCCTTGTTTCTCCGTTCATTTCCTTGTCTTTTCCATTCTATTCCTTTCTGTTATCTCACTCTTCTGTTTCACAAAACAAAGTCAAGAAAACAAAAAATTTATAAAACAAACAAAACAAATTAACAAGAAAAAATTTATATACAATCTATTTTTTTATTCTATTGTTTTTTCTACTCCTTCCATCCTTTCTTCCTCCGCTCCTTCCACCGTCTCCATCTCTGCTTCCAGTCCTTCTTCCACCTCCTCGTCTTCTCCGTCATCCGACTCCTTGTCTTCCGTCTCCTCTTGCATCTCCGTTTCCACTCCCTTCTCCGCTTTTGTCACCTCCTTCTGCTTGTTCTCCTCTTTTCTCCTTTCTTCTTCCCGTCTCTCCTTCTTGAACTCCCTCCTCATCCGCACCTCCATCGCCAACTTTATCTCCTCCTGAGTTTCTGCCAACTTCTTCAACCACCCTCCTATCATCTCCAACACATCTGCCATCCTATCTGTTCCATCCGTCTCCAACTCCAGAGCCTCCCTTGCCTTGCCTTTTCCTTTTCCTTTTCCTTTTCCTTTTCCTTTTCCTTTTCCTTTTCCTTTTCCTTTTCCTTTTCCTTTTCCTTTTCCTTTTCCTTTTCCTTTCTTTTCCTTTTCCTTTTCCTTTTCCTTTTCCTAAAAAAAAAAAAAAAAAAAAAAAAAAATGGAGGATCAGAGTCAGAGCGGAACTACGGGGTTCCAGAGTAAACTGGTGACAGAAGCGGAGTTGGACGGAAGGTCGGAGGTCGTTGGAAAGGTGGGGTATATGATTCTAAGGTTGAGGTTTGGGTTAAAGTCGGGTGTCCCCTAATAGTACTGGGAAGGAGTATGGACTACTGGAAACAACTCCGTCAGAGTTGGACCGGAGTAATGTATGACGGAATGTAACAGTACCTCCCTGTCAAGGCCGAGACCCTCGAGGCCACGTGATGGTCCATGCGAGGTTGACGCAGTATAAAGACTGTCGGAGACTGGTGATGACTCTTCACTTCGGTTAACTTCCCAAACCCCCATCCATCATGAACAACAACAACAACAACAATGCTGGCTCTTCCCAACAAGCAAAGTTGGAAGTGGCCCGGGCTCGGATCCAGAGCAAGCAGGAGGTGGAGAAGCAAGTGTGGGAGGCGGAGGAGAAGGAGTTGATGGAGTTGGAGGCAGCGGCAGTGGGATGAGGAGAACCGGAGAGCGGAGGAGGAGAGGAAGAGAGTAGAAGTGGAGAAAAAGAGTAGAGAGGAGCAGCGGGCTCAGAAGGAAGAGGAGAGAAAGAGGAGAGAAGCGGAAATAATCGACTTGGATGACGATGAAGTAGAAGAAGAGCCAGAGAACAACAGAACGGAGCCGGGGCCCAGCGTCCCAAAGAAAAGAAAACTAAATGACAAAGTAACATCAGGAAAAATGACTTGTGCCCTACATCAGGAAAAATGATTTTGGCCCTAGGTAGCCTTGGGTAATTTGTTAGTATCACATCACTACTCAGGACATCCCAGGACACCCCAGGACACCCCAGGACACCCCAGAGCAGCACAGGTAAAATTTTGAGTGTCACCCATTTTCTCAGGACACCTTTAGTGTATCCTGGTGCATTGACCATCTGGACCAAATCACATCAGGAGGCCCTGGGAGTCCCTTAGAATTTATGAATTTTGCTAGAAAATCTTTAACCACTGCGTCCAAAAAAGTATTTTGCAGTTTTCTCAATAAGGAGAGCTGCTATTAATATAATTTAAACATATTCAGGGTCCTAAAACAATTCTCTACCATCTTTAAAAAATTTCCTTTTTTGGAATTTATGTAATCTACCCTGACCCAGCACCATATGCTTGAAATCATGCTTATCTGTGATCATGTGACCAATGGTCTGTGCGCCATCCAAAAGATATATAAACCACCCACAATTTTGTTTTCTTATTCCCTACTTCCCCAGTATTATACTAGTATATTTATGTATCACTATTTTATTATTATTTTATTACTAGTACTATATATGATGTTTAGAATAATTGAATATAATTTTATTGTTATTATTATTATTCTGTTGTGTGAGACCACTCAAATATCTGGTTTATATATGTTTTCTAGCATCAGATCCAAAGGGACTAAGGCTGCCTCAGGATGCTCTCACGATGCTCTCAGGTTGCCTCAGGACACTCTCAGGTTGCCTCAGGTTGCCCCAGGACAGCCTAAGACTTTTCATACATAGGTAACTTGCACCCCAGGGCGACCTCTTGACCTGAGCGCCCTGAGCTGCCTGAGGCACCCCAGGACATTTCAGGACGGCCTAGACAACAGGAAAAATGACTCCTGACCTAGGCCATCCTGAAATGTCCTGGGGTGCCCCAGGCAGCTCAGGGCGCTCAGGTCAAGAGGTCGCCCTGGGGTGCAAGTTACCTATGTATGAAAAGTCTTAGGCTGTCCTGGGGCAACCTGAGGCAACCTGAGAGTGTCCTGAGGCAACCTAAGAGCATCGTGAGAGCATCCTGAGGCAGCCTTAGTCCCTTTGGATCTGATGCTAGAAAACATATATAAACCAGATATTTGAGTGGTCTCACACAACAGAATAATAATAATAACAATAAAATTATATTCAATTATTCTAAACATCATATATAGTACTAGTAATAAAATAATAACAAAATAGTGATACATAAATATACTAGTATAATACTGGGGAAGTAGGAAATAAGAAAACAAAATTGTGGGTGGTTTATATATCTTTTGGATGGCGCACAGACCATTGGTCACATGATCACAGATAAGCATGATTTCAAGCATATGGTGCTGGGTCAGGGTAGATTACATAAATTCTAAAAAGGAAATTTTTTAAAGATGGTAGAGAATTGTTTTAGGACCCTGAATATGTTTAAATTATATTAATAGCAGCTCTCCTTATTGAGAAAACTGCAAAATACTTTTTTGGACGCAGTGGTTAAAGATTTTCTAGCAAAATTCATAAATTCTAAGGGACTCCCAGGGCCTCCTGATGTGATTTGGTCCAGATGGTCAATGCACCAGGATACACTAAAGGTGTCCTGAGAAAATGGGTGACACTCAAAATTTTACCTGTGCTGCTCTGGGGTGTCCTGGGGTGTCCTGGGGTGTCCTGGGATGTCCTGAGTAGTGATGTGATACTAACAAATTACCCAAGGCTACCTAGGGCCAAAATCATTTTTCCTGATGTAGGGCACAAGTCATTTTTCCTGATGTTACTTTGTCATTTAGTTTTCTTTTCTTTGGGACGCTGGGCCCCGGCTCCGTTCTGTTGTTCTCTGGCTCTTCTTCTACTTCATCGTCATCCAAGTCGATTATTTCCGCTTCTCTCCTCTTTCTCTCCTCTTCCTTCTGAGCCCGCTGCTCCTCTCTACTCTTTTTCTCCACTTCTACTCTCTTCCTCTCCTCCTCCGCTCTCCGGTTCTCCTCATCCCACTGCCGCTGCCTCCAACTCCATCAACTCCTTCTCCTCCGCCTCCCACACTTGCTTCTCCACCTCCTGCTTGCTCTGGATCCGAGCCCGGGCCACTTCCAACTTTGCTTGTTGGGAAGAGCCAGCATTGTTGTTGTTGTTGTTGTTCATGATGGATGGGGGTTTGGGAAGTTAACCGAAGTGAAGAGTCATCACCAGTCTCCGACAGTCTTTATACTGCGTCAACCTCGCATGGACCATCACGTGGCCTCGAGGGTCTCGGCCTTGACAGGGAGGTACTGTTACATTCCGTCATACATTACTCCGGTCCAACTCTGACGGAGTTGTTTCCAGTAGTCCATACTCCTTCCCAGTACTATTAGGGGACACCCGACTTTAACCCAAACCTCAACCTTAGAATCATATACCCCACCTTTCCAACGACCTCCGACCTTCCGTCCAACTCCGCTTCTGTCACCAGTTTACTCTGGAACCCCGTAGTTCCGCTCTGACTCTGATCCTCCATTTCGCTCCGTCTTTTATTTCTATTTTTCATATCACACCACTTCTTATTTAATTAATTAATTATTATTGTATCATTCCTTTATTTATTTCATATCTCCGTTATGTCCATATTAGTACTTAAACAGCCCCAGCCTAGCAGGGATCCCCATCCTTTCCTCTTTGGATCCCCTGCTAGGTAAGTCACTTGTAGATATCTTTTCTGAAATATTATTAACTTTGGATCCCCTGCTAGCTTGACTAAGTCAGCGTCGCAGTTGCCCTAACAAGTACTCTCCCTTGTCTCCGGTTCTACTCCACCTATGTCCGACTCTGAGACTTTTCCATATCATTCCAACTCTTCCGACGTCACTCCAAAACTCATTACCACTTCTTTGCCACTACCACTATTCTTTGTCATCATCCTTCCCACCATCAGTCAGCATACCTGCCATGGATTGTTCACCCAAGAATGCAGGACCTTTCCGGGAGCAGAACGCAGCACTTATATTTATCTTTTATATTTCGGTTGCTATTCCTTTATTTATTTAAGTACTCAAAACTTGTATGTTTTTCCTCAGTTTGAATATCAACTTTGTTTCCTCCTCTTGTTCATCCTCTAAGTCACTGAGGTCTTCTGTCTTATTCCTTCTTCTTCTGTTCCAAAATCAGGACACCTTAGGAGCTGGGCGGCACAGCACACACGCTGAGGCCAATGTCCTTTCCGATTACTAGTTCCGGTTCCGTTCTGGAGTAACTCTGACGTGACTTCCTTGTTCTAAACTTAACATTCTCATATTTTTAAAAATATGAAATGCTGGTCCTGGGTATTTAGTCTGGTCCCAGACCCGGCATGACCTCTGGCACCCTCTCTTGGATCAGCCTTCTCTATCACAGTCCAATTTTCCTACTCAAAAATGAATACAAATTACATTTACTATCTATAATACACTGTTTCTCATATTTTAAAAAATATGTAATGCCGGTGCCTGGTATTGAGTCCGGTCCCAGACCTGGCATGACCTCCGGCACCTTCTATAATACACTTTTTTTAAAATTTTAACAAATATATACTGCTAATTCCATGTCCTAAGGCCAGTACTGGTGCCGGAAAATGCTTACCGGCCAGGCTAATGATAGGTTTGCCCAGCATATGAAGGTGCCATAGGCATTCCATGAATCTGTATCTTTTAACACAGTGTGTAGTTCCCAATATGGCACACTGTATTCATGGATTCACAGGGCCCTGTGAATCTGTATCATTCAACACACTGTAACCGTTCCTTGAATCATATCATTCGGTACACTGTAGTGTCCCTATGTGCTTTGGTATTCATTTGATGCTCAGGTGTATCATTGATGTCATCAGCTGATATAATAATGTGCATTGTTTTGGATGTCCTCAACCATCATAATGTGCAATTTGCCACCCTACATGACAGAGGAGGATGCAAAGGAGCAGGAACACCTGTCATGATGTCATGTGGTTTGTCTGGTTCTTGCATGCAGATTGAAAGCATTTTTGTCCTGGTTCACTACACAGTTCTGGTCCTGAACTTGATGAGGATGCCCAACAATTCTGTGTGGTACATTTCACCAAGGCTAAAAGTGATGCAGGACCTCAAGTGAAAAAAAATTGTCAGTAAGTAATTGAGTAAATAATAGATATTTTGCCCTGTTTTGTGACTATTTCCTGAATACAAAATCAAGTGAGAACATATTGTAGACAGTATCTTTGAGGAACAGTTCCAAGTTTTCAAATGAGTCCAATTTGATATTTCAGTCTCAAAAATTTGTAGCTCTGGCCTCAATTAAAAAGACAATATCAGAAGTAGGCCAATGTGTATGATTTCTTCTTTTCCTTTGTTCTCTTGTAGCTTATTTCTTCTGACATCACTTCTTCAGTGATGACTCATTCAATAATTTTTGAGCCATTCCTTGTTATGTTCAGCTTCACAAATACTTTCATGATTTTTTGACCACAACTGGTTTTTTCTGTTAGTGTTACATTCCGTTATACGTTACTCCGGTCCGACTCTGTTGGAGTTGTTTCTGGTAGTCCGTACTCCTTTCCAGTACTCTCCCTTGTCTCTGGTTCTACTCCACTTATGTCCAACTCCGATTTTCCGTATCATTCCAACTCTTCCGACATCACTCCAAACTCATTACCACCTCTTCACCACTACCACTATTCTTTGTCATCATCCTTCCCACCATCAGTCAGCATACCTGCCATGGATTATTCACCCAAGAATGCAGGACCTTTCCAGGAGCAGAACGCAGCACTTATATTTATCTTTTATATTTTCAGTTGCTATTCCTTTATTTATTTAAGTACTCGAAACTTGTATGTTTTCCCTCAGTTCGAATATCAACTTTGTTTCCTCCTCTTGTTCGTCCTCTAAGTCACTGAGGTCTTCCGTCTTATTCCTTCTTCTTCCGGTTCCAAAATCAGGACATTGTAGGAGCTGGGCAGCACAGCACATACGCTGAGGCCAATGTCCTTTCTGTTACTTGTTCCGGTTCCGTTCTGTCCATTCCAGAGTAACTCCGACGTGACTCCTTGTTTTAAACTTAACAGTTAGCAAGCTTTGTTATTATTATTATTTAGAAGGACATAGTCCTCATGGTACACAGTACACATGTACAGGAAGTTAGTTGCAGGAGCATATCTAAATAGGGATTTGCAGGGGTCAACCCTGGGGTTTGAAGGGTTTCTGATTCTTTCAGACAAATTCACAAATTGTAACCTTAGAACCCATGCAAATGCTTTGTATAATGGATCAAAATTTAAGTATGGATTACCTCCTGATATCATCCAAAAATTAGAGTAGGTAGACTATATTCTATGCTACTAATCCCCAGGGGTTTACAAGGGTATACCCCAGGGTTTGCTCATGGGTTAAAACCTCAGAGTTGAAGGACTAATTGATTTATTTTTCTTCCTATAGAAGAAACAGCAAGTAAACAATATGATATAAAGCCATAAATATCTACTCAAGATATCCAAAAGTCTTCCACAAAAATTTTGAGCCCAAAATATTAGTAGAAACAGAAGTAATAAGGTTTTTATTTTGACCAAGGATTTTAAATATGTACATCTGAGAAAATTTGGCTCTGACCTGACAATCTCTATATTTAAAGGGTGTGTTAAGTCAATGCCTATCTAAGACTACAAGAACCACACCCCCCTACTGATCACTGCTGGCACTGGGTGGTGTTTCCCTTAGAAAAACTTATTTTTAGATAAGTTTTGTCATTTCCAAATAATTTTTCTCATGAAAACACAAAAAGTATTTCTGAAGGAAAAATTCTAAAAATACATCAGGTGTTTCTCATGTGTTTCCCAAAGATAAATCTTATGTTTTTTTAAAGGTTTTCCATTCAGAAACAGCAGGGAAACACCTGTTCCACTCAGTGATTGGTGAAATAGGTGTTTCCCTGCTGTTTCTGAAAGGAAAACCTTTTTAAAAAAATAAGATTTATCTTTGGGAAACACATGAGAAACACCTGATGTATTTTTAGAATTTTTCCTTCAGAAATCTTTTTTGTATTTTCATGAGAAAAATTATTTGGAAATGACAAAACATGTCTAAAAATGAGTTTTTCTAAGGGAAACACCCCTCAGTGCCAGCAGTGGATGAAGCAGCAGAGTAAAGGTGGGTCAGCATATCCACCACCATTTTGGACTATGCTCCCCTGTTAAAATCCTGAGAGAAAGGAAGCAATGGTGTGTTTAGGTGAACTTGTTGGGCGAAGGTGGGGTCCACTAAGTGGATGGCTTCATTATTTACCATAAATCAGAGCTTCAAAATAAGCCCAAGAATGTTAGAAATGATTGAGAATTGAGTAATATCAATCAAAATCCATATACTGTATTCTACTACTTAGTCTATATTTCATATATATTTTTCAGTGTTCACAATAACTTGCCTATTTTTTATTTGATCTTGGAGCTGTTTTGAAAGTGTTTTTGTGGAGAATAATGCTACTGATTAGAGTTTTCAAAATATCACAACTGTAACTGCTTGGCCCAGTTATGATTGATCTGGTGACTGGTCTGGTATGATGTATCAGCTTTTTTGTGGTTGTGCAACCAGACCTGTAAAGACTAAAAGACATATTTTTATGTTCTGGGTCCATCAGTAAGGTCAGGGTTTTTCTATGGGTGCTATGGGGCACGGTCCAGCACTGTCAATCAAAGACCCTTTGCTATGTCACTATAGGTTGCTATGGGACTCTATACAGTATAGTACTTGACAGCTCTTGACAGTTTCCCATAGTGCTATTTTTTGACCCTGAAAACCTGAATTTGCTGATGTCAGTTAAGAAGTGGTAAAGTAATACATTTTCATAGATTCTCCAACTTCAAATTTATCCAGAGCATATTTTAATTGAAAGTAGACTACAAATGGTCCATAGTCTGATAATTGGACTACTGGTTCCTCCAATATGATCAGTTCAATCCTGTGCAATATCTCTATTGCCACTGTACTCAGTCTCTCTTTCTTATATTCATGAATTCAAATTCCAACTGCTCCACCTTCCCTTATTCTTGTTAGATTTGCTTATTACATTGTAGGGGTGTCTGGATGTTTGCCATCAAGCAGTTTCATCCTCATATCCATGACTAGAACACCCAGCTGCTTTGCCTCCTTCCACCTTCTCTGATGATGGTATATGACTGCTAGATTCTCCATGCTTGAGAGAGTGGATAGATGTTCTGCACCAAGCAGCTCCTTCCTCATACCCATGAGTTGAACAACCAGCTGCTCTGCCTCCTTCCACCTTCTCTGATAATGGTATATTATTGCTAGATTCTCCATGCTTGAGAGAGTGTCTGGATGTTCTGCACCAAGCAACTTCTTCCTTATATCCATAACTTGAACACACAGTTGATCTGCCTCCTTCCACCTTCCCTGATGACAGTATATTATTGCTAGATTCTCCATGCTTGAGAGTGTGGATGGATGTTCTGCATCAAACAGCTTCTTCCTCATATCCATGACTTGAACACCAAGTTCCTCTGCCTCCTGCCACCTTCCTTGATTGTGGTATATGCTTGATAGATTTCCCATGCTTATGAGAGTATCTGGATGTTCTGCACCAAGCAGCTTCTTCCTCATGTACATGACTTGAACACCAAGTTCCTCTGCCTCATTCCATCTTCCTTGATTGTGGTATGTACTTGCTAGATTTCCCATGCCTAAGAGAGTGTCTGGATGTTCTGCACCAAGCAGCTTCTTCCTCCTATCCATGACTTGAACACCTAGTTCCTCTGCCTCATTCCACCTTCCTTGATTGTGGTATGTACTTGCTAGATTTCCCATGCTTATGAGAGTTTGTGGATATTCTGCATCAAACAGCTTCTTCCTCATATCCATGACTTGAACCTCCAGCAGCTCTGCCTCATGCCACCTTCCTTGATTACTGTAGGTGCTTGCTAGATTTCCCATGCTTACAAGAGTGTCTGGATGCTGTGCACCAAGCAGCTTCTTCCTTATATTCATAACTTGAACCTCCAGCTGCTCTGCCTCATTCCACCTTCCCTGATGGCAGTATATGATTGCCAGATTCTCCATGCTTGTGAGGGTGAATAGATGTTCTGCACCAAGCAACTCCTTCCTTGTACCCATGACCTGAACCTTTAGTTGCTCTGCACAGTTCCAGTCTCCAGCCTCCTCCATTACTAGTGCAAAATTAGTCCATTTATCATCATAGTACTGCTTGACAAGTCCTAACTGGTTTCTATAAAATTCATTTGCTTTTATATGTGGATAAGTCAACCGACGTAATGCATAATCCTGACTTTCAAATCTCCATGAAATTGCACAGGACAAGATTATGCTTCCCATCTCACACATTCTTTGCTGCTCAGATTTTAACATTCTCTCCCGGCTCCAGTAGTGCACCAGAGGATGAACAGACAACATTTTAGATGATTGTATTTTCACCAAGGAGAATGAGAGAAGGACACTAATCCCTTGTACAAATACGAATTCATCCCAGTGACTATCATTATCCAAGCCAAGCAGAGTATGATCCAGTGAAGTGACTGCCTGAGTGTTACATTCCGTCACACGTTACTCCGGTCCGACTCCGACAGAGTTGTTTCCGGTAGTCCGTACTCCGTTCCAGTACTTTCCCTTGTCTCCGACTCTACTCCTCCTACGTCCGACTCCGAGACTTCTCCGTATCACTCCGACTCTTCCGACGACATCCCGAACACCTTACCACACCTTTGTCATAACACTATTCCTTTGTCATCACTTTCCCACTATCAGTCAGCACACCAGCCATGGATTATTCACCCAAGAATGCAGAACCTTTCCCGGGAGCAGAGCGCAGCACTTATATTTATATTCTATATTTCGGTTGCAATTCTCTTTATATTTAAAGTACTCGAACTTGTATGTTTTCCCTTAGTTCGAATATCAACTTAGTTCCCCTCCTCTTGTTTTCCCTCTAAGTCACTGAGGTCTTCCGACTTGTTACTTTATTCTTCCGTTCCGAAATCAGGACACCTTAGGAGCTGGGCGGCACAGCACATACGCTGAGGCCAACGTCCTTTCCGGGTTACTGTTCCGGTTCCGTTCCGTCCGTTCCGGAGTAACTCCGACGTGACTTCTCCTTTGCTTTAAACTTAACACTGAGGTAACTTTTCAGCTATGTCACTATCAATGTCTCCTATGGCTGCCTTCTCAGCAGCAGATTGGAATATATCTTTAGAAATATTGCTATGATGATAGAAAGCACATATTTGAAGAATTAGGATTGCAGCCTGGGCTGCTTGTGCACCTCCAGCAGTGGAATGTCCACCAGCCCTCCTTTCTATTTCTTTGAAAGAAAGATCCCAAGTCCCATACACTGTTTTATTATACATTGATGCCCCTGTGAATGTAGCATCTGACATAAGAGCCTGACGATGCATTGAGAATTGCCTCAGATATTGATCAATATTACATTTCCCAACTTCAATATATGCACCAGCATGATCAATAGCAAGAGGAATGCAGCCAAGTTCAGTCACAATCTTTTTGGCAGATTGTAGATGCTCAGGCAATGGATCCAAACAGCTAGCCTTAAGAAGTAGAGCTATAGCATCTGGCTCCACCATTTCATGAATCCCAATTTTGTTCTCAAATGATACAATCCTTCCCATGAATTGGTTTCTGCTAGTAATCAGAATATTACCTCTGTTACCTGGAGGAATGAACTTGGCCACCACCTCTGGAGGAGGATCATCAGCATTATCAAACACAATCAACCATTCTTCTTGGAGAAAAGATATCCACTGGAGGACAGACTCAACTGAGCCATCTACACCAGAATATTGTGCAGCAGGAAGACTAGATATGCCCTTGAGAGACATTTCTATGCTCTCCTGAGATGAGGCATCAACCCAGAACACATGTGAAAACCTATCAAGAAATGAGTCCAGTGTTGTGAATGGTATTCTGATGACTCTTACCTGTCAGACATTTCTTCTATGAACTTGAGACAAATCTGGGTCTTTCCAATCCCTCCCATTCCCCAGAGGAGACAAACACGCCTTGAAATCAGTCTACTATGGACAAAAATCTTCCCAAGTACATCTTTCCGTCCAGTAAAAATTGGACTGGAATTGGGTTTTTGAGTTACAGGGAATTTTATCTGCCTTTCATCACTATTGGCAGGGAGAATATTGGATTTGATCTGCATGTACGATTATTGCTAAATCATATACACAACTTATGAGAAAGACTTACAAAAGTGCCACCAGTGATGAGGACATTCTGGGCATTCGCAAAGAGACCAGAGACAGATTGTTGAGCCTGCCAACCATCAGTGAAAGCCGAGAACACATGGTGTAAGCAACTCACAGAGGAATTTTGTTCTGATTTTGTGGATCCCAAGTTGGCATGCACTATTGCATCAGGGGAGGGGGGTGAATTTCCTTTTGGATGAGCTACAGGTGTAACTGCTAAAGCAGAAACCAAAGTGGAGGTTTGGAGTTCATGGGTAGTCTGATTGATGGTGATGAATGAGTAATTATGGATGTGATGGACTAGGTTGAACGCTCACATTAATGCCAATGGCTGGAATGCTTACAGGAGCAAGATCATTGATTGCCAAAGTGGAAAAAGAAGTAGAGACTTGGAGGTCATGGGCAGTCTGATGGATGACAATGATTAAATACTTGAGGATGCAATGGGTGAAGTTTAACGCTCACAGTAATGCCAGTGACTTGAATAACTTGTGCACTTGCAGCTGCAGCACTAGTGGGAATGGGTGGCATGGGGTCAGTGGTGCTTGTTATGATTGTTGATGTCGAAGTTGCTGGTTCAAGGATTGAACACAGAGCATGGTTGGTCAGAGATGTGGAATTTTGTTCTGATTTTGTGGATCCCAAGTTGGCTTGCATTATGGTATTGGGTGGGGAGGGTGGCATTTCTTCTGAATGTGCTACGGGGACAATCTCAAGGATACAATTATTGCTAAATCATTTACACAATACATGGAAAAGACTTACAATAGTGGTGTCAGTGATGAGTACTTTCTGGGCATTTGTAAAGAAATCCAAGTCCAAGCCAGGCTGCTGACTCTGTTGACCATCAGGAATAGCCAAGAACAGTGCATGCAAGCAACTTACTGAGAGATCTTGTTCATATTTTGTGGATCGCAAGGTGGTCATCCCATGTTCATCAAGTACATCTTTTTGTCCAGTAAACAATGGACTGGAGTTTGGTTTATGGATGTTCATCTGCATCTGCTCTTTGCTAGTATAGGCAGGATGAATATTGTTCTAAAATATGTACAATTATTGTAAATCATTGATGCTGCTCATGAGAAAGACTTACAAGAGTGCAACCAGTGAAAAATATATGCTGGGTATTTAAAAAGAAAGTGAACCTTGGCTGCTGACCCTGCTAATCATCAGCAAGTGAAGAACTGTTATTGATGACATACCATATTGAATGTTGTTTCAGTTTCTGCTAAATCCCAAGACATTGAATAATTTTGGGTGGGGATGCATTGGACAGAGTGCTGTTACCTTGAATGGAAGGAGGACCACCCAACATATCATTCAGTGTTTCTTTTGGTTGCAAGAAAATGACACCTTTATCAAATAGTAAGAGTTAGGATCCTTTATAAACATGATATTAGATGATCTGACCATTCTCTTCACAAATTTTATGAGAGGCCAAAATATTTGCCATGACTACATGCAGGTCTGGCAAAGTATCATACTATAAGGCAGATCATTAAGAGGGATTAAAAACCAGTTGTTCTACTTGCCTGGGCAATAATGGAAGACCAATCATCATCATGAGTGATGACCATCTTTGCAGTAGGAACCTAAAGCAGTTGACATCATCTCAGCAGTTGGGACTAATAGGAGGTGCTAACTTACTTTTGCCAATAGGATATCATTGAGAACTTTAGATGGATGGGCTGTCTATCAAAGAAGGAAGTTAAAAATAATATACTGATGTCTGCAAGAGAAAAGACCAACAAGACTTTCAAGAGGGCCAGAAATGAACATTGTTGGATTATTGTTTGTAACATCAACATCCTGCAACCCATAGGGGGAACCTGTGTGTCTCTGAATTCCGGTTTGCACCCCTTGGGGGGGTAAAGAACTGGAACTGCTACTAGTACCAGGATTGTTCAAATGAGGATGATTAGAATTAGAGTAATCTTTGACACGAGAATACTGTCTGTGTCGGGGGTCGACATGAACAGAACCCAAACTGGAGTGTATGTTTACCCAGACGTCGTCCGCAAGAGTTACATTCAGAGTGCGCACAAAAAGGCATTGGTTTTCAAATCGGACATCAGGAGAATCACTGTCCCTTCTCAACTCATTATTGTTTGAACCCGGTCCTGCTTTGACCTCGGCGACGCCAGAGTATTCTCCCCACGCGTAAGTGCCAGCAGAAGCCAAACCTGCTCTCTCCGAAGGACCGAATCTGAGACGACAGTTGTTTTGTGTTGATTGATTGGCAAAAGTTGCGATACCCCAGGACGTAGTCTTATCAAACCCAACAACAAGGCGTACGTCGCCGTTTTTAGCTTCGCGCCCGCGACGGCCATTGACGAACTTATACCAGTCGGCAATGTTAGCAGCTGCGTAATCCCGGAAGGCTGCAGAATTTCCCAGATCTTCGGATTTAGCACCTTGTGGCATAGTTAAGATAGCACCTTCGGAAGCAGATGAATTGAAAACGATGCCACTGAATTTAATACCCTCAATACACAAAAATCTGGATGAGTAATGAGACGCACGAAATATCGCTGGTTTGTGATCTTTCAATTGAAGCACTGGCGAGATGACTATCAGGGTCGAACACTGAGAACCTTTCAATGTCGATAGCCTCGATCGGCGGCGAAATCGGAGCAAAATTTTCTGGCAATACCCGGGGGTTCACTGGGTCGTCGTGAGAAAGGCATATGTTGAAGAGAAAGGAAAATGCTCCAGAATGGGTGATAATGCCAACGTCGCCAATACGAATGCCTGTCCTCCTGTAACTTATGTGAAGAACCTGGTTTGGCTCCGGAATCCATAAAGGGAACCCCCGTCCTTTCGGTGTGAGGTGTCGTTCATAGATGTCGTTACTTTTTTGAAGTGGAATTTCCTGGCGTTGCGAAGGAACTTGAGACTGATTCTGATAATATGTAGTATGAATGACTGGGTCTGTTTTACTCTTGCTCATTGACTTACCCTTTCTTGGTTGAGTTCTATCGGAATTGATGTTTGGAATTTCAGGTCAGGCTGTTGAAATAAGGTAGAGAGACATAACATACCGGCACTTTGGACAGAAGATGGGGTTGGATTGATATAGTCATGAAGGGAGGATGACTGAACCCGGGATTGATCAAGATACTCCTTGAACACTATATCTGGACGGCTGGTGATGAGGAACTTGACTGGAAGAGATGTACTATGTTCTAAGATCACAGCAAGCAACTCAGCCACAAGGGAGTGGTCAGAGCATTCGTCCAGAGCATCAAGAACAATCACTGGGACGATTACTTCTCTGCTGTCCCTGTATGCAGTGGTGAGTGGTGTAACGATGAAGTTTAGGAATTGTTGGCTAATCCCCCAAGATGAACAGCCAGGAAAGTGGGCTTCCACTACATCCAGGATGAGTTGCGACACTGTAGAGGGAAGATACCTAGCCAACTGAAGGGCGACGGTGGGGATGATGCAACGAACATTCCTGGTATCATCCCGGAGATGAGAAGAGAAGAAGGTGCCACCAAGGGATTCCTCTTCACAGAGGATTTCACTGAACGAGTAAGCAATTGTCGTCTTACCGGTTCCAGCCATCCCACTGAGCCAGTATACCATTGTAGCCGTCTTATCATTCGCCCACACTTGCAGCGTGCCAAGAATTGCCTCGCGAGTGTCCTTCCTACAAGCGTTACGTGGAGCAGGCGACGCCGTGTCATATTCTACGCACTGAGCACGTGGCATGAGTTTCTTAGACAGTGCATTCTATGAACTAGCTTTAACGGAGATCATCCGATTCGAAGATTATATACACTCACCAAGATTCGAGCCTTCGATTGTTCATTTTCGTTCGCATCGGACACCTGGTAGACCTAACAAGGAATATAGAACCAGATTAAATTTCACGCAGCTAAAATGATAACTTACATTGGTGGTTACAATAATCATCGGCTGATTCATGTTTATTTGAGCATTCTGGAAGAGAGACGTTGGACTATTGGCATTCAAAGGAGGCAAATGCTAAATGGGCAGTAATTAATGACGATGGTCGTGAGTACAGCACAGACACTGACCGTGGGTGCAGTTTCTGGTCTCGAGCTACCAACGGAACCAAACTGCCTGGGCACCTCAGGTATCGATGGCGTAACCGGGATAGAAATTGAAGGAGACATAGAATCTGTTACTGTACTTGTAACCGTTGTGTCAGGTGCACGGATGCTGCCGACCGGAAATGAAGGAGGATAATCGAATGACATATTGCTGTTAAGTGTGAGGAAGTGAATAATCCATAAAACGTCAGACGACAAATTCCGTTACTAACCTTGTTCCTGCGGCAGTACTAGCCGCCACCATATGGTCACTGAGAATGGGTGGAGTTTCTGGCCTCGAGCTATCAACGGAACTGCACTGCCTGGGCAGGTCAGGCGTAACCTGGACAGCAATTGGAGACATGGTGTCTGTGTCTGTACTCGCAAGAGTAGTGTCAGGTGGACACATGATGCTGACCATAGGGACCGGCGATGAAGGATAATCGAATGGCACATTACTGTTAAGTATGAGGAGGTTAGTAACCAAGACAATAGGACTCCGTTACTCGCCTTGTTCCTGCGACAGTACTAGTCGCCGCCACATGGTTATCGGATTTTGAAGCCAGGTCGATCAACGATGGGCTGGGCAGGCGCGATGGCTGAAGAAGGGAACCAAATGTCCTTTTGATAGATCGAGCAACTTTGATTATGCGATTGTTCTTGGATGGACTTTCGCTCGACATGATGATGATGGTCAAGAGAGAGCGCCCAGTGTACAGTGGCTGTACGAGTTTGCTCTTCCCACAGTCAAGTCTGTTCTATATTTATTCTGCCATACCGTCCAAATGGCAATCACAGTTTCATATATAATCACACTGTTCAGCTGGCACCCTTCCTGCAAGTAGCATTGTTTCGATGCCACTCCAGTAGATAGTGCGTGTTAGATAGCTTTCGCTATCATACCGATATGAGAATTGAGAGGCGAGGGAAAACTTTACAGTCTATCTGAATCGCGATGGACGGGTGGGTGTAGTTAGATGAGGAGATATAGTAGTGGATGGTAATCACAGTTTGGTGGAAGCGGTATCGAGATGGCTTCAACGATATTGACGCTGGCAGTTGGCGGTCATAATACCAATGTCTTCGGCTAAGATCCGTGATCCTGTGCCCCGCATTGGTGAGTTGGTGATAGAAATCAGGGTAGAATCTGGACTTACTACGTCAGTGGCATACTGATCCAACAGACACCTGCCAGATTCAAGTGTCGTCAACCCACAGTAGGTATCCTCGGACCACAACATTTCCTCTTCCCACCAGCAAAGACGTAAAGCTGTGAATTAATTAGGAATGACTGTGCAAAGACCTAGAAGGACGGAGAAAGCAGACAGATGGAGACAGAGGCGGTTCGTTGGGAGACAGAGAGAAGATGGAGATGGCAGAAACGGTTGGAAGAAATACAAAAGACAGATCACCAAGACATGCTGATATGGGTAGAAACGCCAATTGCCGCCGCAGGGGCGGTTCGTTCCGGGATTATGCCAGTCCTCAAATCCCTTTTTTCACTCCTACCTAACAGCCGACCATGCATGTTTTGTACATTGCTCCAAGTTTGAAGTTAAGGCAATGCTCCACTCACGATGGAGATAAGGTTGGATTTTGGACTTGACAGTGGTGTTGACTTTGAGGTTGGTTATGAGACTGCGAGTCAGCCCGAGGGCAAAGGACTAAACAGATGAAATAAAGTAAGTGAAGAAAAACATCATAGGCTTCTACGTGTGTCAATCGGCTACTTCATGATTAAAGAAGACGCTAGAAAGTGAAGGAATCAACTTGGATACATTGAACAAATTGAGGATTACTGGGCTGGGTCCTCAAACGATCCGGCGACATATTTGCCTTGCACAAAAGAGGTAAGTTTCGTTAACCACCATCCGCGTACTAATAAAATGGTTGAGGCTGAGCGTATACGAAATGATGATGTCGGTTGTCGAGCACACTTGCTCTACGACGGTTTCAATCATTTATATAACATTGTTCGTCCTTAGGTCTGCCGTGTACTCTCCGGTCCGAACGTGGAAACATTGTATGGGTGTGCCATTACGACTCCGTTGGAATATTTAAGAAAGTAATGAGATTGTCATAAATTTCAAAGCGGAGTTGTTGCCATACCTAAATAATTGCAAAAGTAAAAGTCTACGACTGTTTGTTCTAGTGATCACGTGCTGTCGATTCATGAGATTGCAAGTTACCGTTAAACCGAAGCGTCGCCCGACTCAAGGTTCGCAAACGGGAATCTACAAAGTCGACTACATCAAGGTAAAATATTCCGAAAAACACCTTGATACTAATACATGACCTAACGAATTGCGATATTTAATTGGACATTACAGAGTCATTGAATTAACGATATCTGGAACCGAATCGCTTGCTAATGATATTGAATACCGAATAAACCAGCTAATCGAGGTAATGTTCGATATATATTGTTCCTTGAGTGTATATATCCAGTTATCTTTCAGGAAGCAGCGCGTTTTATGCAACATAGAAGGCGAACCATTATGACTACCGCACATATTGATCAAGCACTTCGTGTTCTTAACATCGAACCTCTATACGGACACTCCCCATACAACCCCACCACCTTCCGAAGAGCATTGCATTTCCCACAAGTATCAGCCGCAGGCCCCGTATATTTCGTTGAAGATGAAGAGATAGACTTTGGTCGTGTATTGAGAGAAGAGAAGATTGCTCCGAAAGGAGTCAATTGTACTGCACATTGATTAGCTGTCGAGGGTGTACAACCTCTCATACCCGAAAATCCACCCACGATACCTCGCGATACAGACGTAGACCCTACTGCAAAGAGCGATCCTCTCAAATTGAACGGATTGACACCTGCAGTTAACGGGGTCGTTAATGGATTGGGTCTCCCATCAACAACCAATGGACCTCCAGGAACGAAGAAACCTGCTCAAAGTCAACAACTTGTAAAACAAGTTTTATCTCGAGAACTGCAGCTGTACTATGTACGTCTGACTTCTTCGTTATTGCCACCTCCTTCGGATATGCCCAAACGGACGGCGGCCCTGGCTAGTTTGAGGGACGATGCGGGGTTGCAGGCCCTTTTACCTTACCTGGTGCGGTTGGTGGCCGAAGGTGTGGTGAATGCGTTGAAAGAGGATTCGCGGGTGGAAAGTGAAGGAAAATAACTAGAGGTATTGTTAGACGTGATCAGTGCCATCTTGGACAACAATACACTCTTTGTAGAACCATATGTGAGTTTCTATTCTATCTGATCTTTCCTTCTCAATTATAATCAGTTGCATCAAATATTACCCCCAATCCTCTCCATTCTGCTGAATTTATCTTTACCTGTGAGCCATGCAATGTTACTCAGAACATCAGCTGCTCAGACTCTCTCCAAGCTCCTCACTCAGTATTCAATGATATATCATTAACTTTCCCCATGTATAATGGGAAGAGGGAGATCAACTGGGCTTGTTAATTCAGTTATAGTATGTTTTGCAGATGAGTTTCTTTTTTGGAGATCTGGGCTCATCATGACTATGTTGTAGGATGCTCTGCAGGTGCTTCAAATCAGGTCATTTACCTGTATGACATTCAATTTCATTTCATTCAAATCATTTTAGCTTTGGGGCTTTCTACTATAGCAAATAAGGTTTGTCAATACCTAGCCTTTTGTCATGACTTTGGAATATTTGGATTAATGTGATATTCAACACTCATTCAAAGTTCATTTGAGTTCAATCTGATTCTAAGAGTGCAAGTTGAAAAACTTGTATTGTCTTAGGTTTGAGAGAGAAGTTTAGGTAGAGAGTAGTCTATCAAAGGCTAGGCAAAGAATATAACATGAAGTGCTATAGTTTATATGGCAAGGGAATGAGTCATAGAATGGGGAACACATGAGCAAGAGTATGAGTCATATGCATGTATATGAAACAATGAAAAATGAAAGATAAATGTCTGTGAACAATGAGGTAGACATTGTTGAAGAGAGCACTCAGCAACACATAGAATGGTGAAAAACTGAAGCAGGAATGAAGATGAATCATATATTAAGGAATCCAGCATATTAATGACTAAATTAATGAGTGAACTAATGAGGAAATGAAGTGAGCAAGTTGAATTACAGTCTCAGTTACTCAAGTAAGAAGGGAGGGAAGATTGTTATTGATGTTGTAGAAAATGTGGATGTAGGAGGAGCTGAGGAGTGATGGTGATGTTGATCATCACTTGATCAATCCACAACAGACATGTGTATAAAAAAGGAATAGGTGAATACATGTAGATGAAATGAAAATTGTAACAAATACCTGGCTCATTGTCCAACTGGCATGTGGCCCAAATGTGTGCATGTCCAATCATCTTTTGGAAACATTATCAATTGGGTTGGGGCTGCAACCAATTGGTTGAGCAGGAGTCCAGGAGTGGAACTTCTAGTCAGTAATTTGCATCAACAAGCATGATAGAGGTAGGGATTGTTGTGGGTAACCCACAGGTAACTCAGCAGCAACACAGCAACTTATACCCCTACCTATACCTGCAGACCCATGGGTTTACCCATCAAAACAAGCGCAAAAACACCCAATATGGCCCATAAATAAGTAAGATATATGCTAAATGAGAGTTTCTATTGTTTTGGCTATATCTCCACCAATTCTCATCCATTTTGAATGTTCTAGGGTTCACTTTGTAGGTGGCAGGTACAGGAATCCAACAGGAATCCATACCCATTCCAATACCACACTGTACCCTACCTGGCAACCTGCAGGGGTTGGAAAACCTATGACAATCACCAGATAGAGGGTCTGAGTGGAGCAGTGATGTGCTGGCTCAGCCTATGTCACAGGCTAGTCACAAGCCTGAAAAGCTGTCTCATCCTGCTGCCATACCTTTGTTTGGAGTCAACTTTTGATGCAAAGCTGCATTCAGTAATAAAATGGTATTGCAGGCACAAATAAAATGAAAAATTGATAAATAAAAAAATTCTAATTTTAGAATTGAACCTCATGGATTCAGCCTGCCATTGCCTTTTTGGAACAATTTTTGTTTGTTGTGTGAGCTGAAGGGTGACAGCTTTGCATGGCTTTTGTCACAAAGGCCAAGCTGGCACACCACTAGAGTGGAGAACTCTTTCATGAGCTTCCAGCTAAAGAGCTGCTTCCTTCAGGTCATTACTGATCTTCCTCCATTCTGTGTTTGAGGAGTAGACAATGCTGCAAGTGAACTTTTGTGACTGAGTTCTGAGGTGTCACAATGGCTATAGAACAGGACTTCAAATATTTTTATTTCAAAAAATTGTCATTATTGAAAATGGCTATAATAACCATGGAATGATTAAACTTTCCAGGAAATCCAATCTTTCAAGTCTTAGTTTGTGTTAAGGTTGTCTGTTTCTAGAAGTTTATATTTCAAAAATACACATTTTTTCAATCATCTCACTGCAGTTAGTTCACCAAGGATGACCCTAGAAGCTGAGCTTTCCCATCATTAACATTATTTTCTGGGTCTTCATAAATAAATCAGGAAGAGGTAAGGTGGATGTGTTCAACAACTTACAAGTAATGTGATCCCATCCTTGGGGATGTTTTAAAGGAGGCATTTTAAATTTTGAGTGCCTCTTTCCTAATGTTGTTGCACTAACTCATGAGCACCTCAGAGGCCTGCTGACTGGGTAGAGTTGAAAGTCTCTCCATAATATCTGGACTGTAAAAACTCACTACATAATAAATAGCTCTCCATTTAACATCCCCTGGATCAGAGAAATAGAAGGCCCAAAAATTGTGGACAGTTGGGGTATTTATTTTGAAAGAATTATTAAGTGTGGAAGGCCATACATGACATGTCACTAGAAGACCCAGTACCAACATTTATAGTGCTTACAGTTCTCCAGTATGTGTGATAGAGCTATCCAACTATATGTCATTCTAGCATGCAATATGGAACCATAAAGCTGCTAGAGCTAGTATGTCAGTTAGCACCTGCTAGTAAGAGTGCAGATATTAAATACTTGTATTTGATAAGTGTTAAGTCAAGTAGATTCTTAAAGATTAGCTAAAGAACATACTGTGAGAAAGGATTTTCCCTACCTCTAAAAATCAATAATAATTCAATCCTCAATAAAAATGTTTCATTCAACAATCTACATTTTCTCTACTCAATAATTCGGGACCATGACTAAATGCACACAAACACAGTTACATTCTTCAAAACCAATTTCATATGCTCTTCATTTCATTAAATTCCATTTGTAAATATCCCTGGAAAACCTAACTTCAAATTACTTTTAAAAATCAAAACTATGGTAATTAAATTTTCTTGTACTTCCTTAATTAAGATCCATGGAGCTCACCCATTACAATAAAGGGATTTGCACAATTCCTGATATGGCTATGACAGCATCACAGCCTGTCACACAGCCAAAAGCAGATAAATCTTGAGACATTCATCCCTTGGTGAGTTTTGCACCTCCAGCCATGAATTAATTTGCATGATACATGTACTATGACATACTAGTAATGCACCCATACCAAAAAATCCCAAAATAATCATTGATTTATGTTGTGACAAGTGCATCTGCCTGAGTTACAGTATTTAAGAAGTAAAACGTCCTTTGTATAGTGCTTGAAAGTAACTGGAAAATAACTGAGACCTAACTGGACCTAACTGCAAAGCTGTTAGGGGACACCCGACTTTAACCCAAACCTCAACCTTAGAATCATATACCCCGCCTTTCCAACGACGTCCGACCTTCCGTCCAACTTGTTACATTCCATCATACATTACTCCAGTCCGACTCCGTCAGAGTTGTTTCCGGAAGTCCGTACTCCATTCCAGTACTTTCCCTTGTTTCCGGTTCTACTCCTCCTATGTCCAACTCCGAGACTTCTCCGTATCATTCCGGCTCTTCCGACATTACTCCAAACTCATTTCCACATCTTCACCACAACCACTATTTCTTTGTCATCACTTTCCCACCATCAGTCAGCACACAAGCTATGGATTATTCACCCCAAGAATGCAGGACCTTCCAGGAGCAGTACGCAGCACTTATATTTATATTCTATATTTTGGTTGCTATTTCTTTTATTATTTAAGTACTCGAATCTTGTATGTTTTCCTCAGTTCGAATATCAACTTAGTTTCCCACTCTTGGTCTTCCTCTAAGTTCTTTGCAACTTCCGGTTCCGCTCTGCTCCATCTTACTCTGAAATCTAGGACATGAAGGTTCTGGGTAGCACAGCACATAAGCTGAGGCTAAGTCCTACCCTTTCCGTGACTCCGTTCCGTGACTCCGTCTGTTACTCCGTCCAAAACTCCGGAACAGAGTTCTCGAACTTAACACAACTCCGCTTCCGTCACCAGTTTACTCCGGAACCCCGTAGTTCCGCTCCGACTCCGATCCTCCATTTTGCTCCGTCTTTTATTTCTATTTTTCATATCACACCACTTCTTATTTAATTAATTAATTATTATTGTATCATTCCTTTATTTATTTCATATCTCCGTTATGTCCATATTAGTACTTAAACACCCCCAGCCTAGCAGGGATCCCCATCCTTTCCTCTTTGGATCCCCTGCTAGGTAAGTCACTTGTAGAAATCTTTTCTGAAATATTATTAACTTTGGATCCCCTGCTAGCTTGACTAAGTCAGCATCGCAGTTGCCCTAACAAAGCTAACCTAACTGCAGTTAGGGTTAGTGGAGGAGGGTACAAGGACCACTCGGCAGTGGTAGGGGAAAGAGATGAAGATTGATCCCAAAGATTATGTCTCAAATACTTGGGTTGGATTCTGTAAATCTCTTCTGCTCCTTCACGGGCAATCTTTACTGGTATGTCCTGGTTTTTTGCAAGTTTTGCAAAGGTGTCGGTACCTGCAATCTGTTTTGGAGAACTTGCAGGTCCCGGTGATATGATTTAAATCTGCATAAGCATGGTTTTTGCAATTTTTATCTATTATTTCAGCATAAATATTAATTAATGCACCAATAACTGGTTAATACAACTGATAATAGACAAGGGAATCAGAGTTGTCTACCCTACAACTGCTGATTAGACCTATTACTGTGTGACTTAAATGCATATAGTTAATAAGTGTGGTCAATGGACTATCATTTGTTACACTACAAATTGCATGTCTGGATTAAAACCAATAAATCCATGAATATCCTTCCAGACTTGGCACAGGAAAATTTAAATAAACATTATTGGGTTAGCAAATGTCATGGGGTGTGATTTTGGAGCAACAGAATATTATTAATAAATATTCAGGGGAAGTTGGTGCCCTAGCATCAGTGGAAGCAGAATAACCAAGATAGTGGAACCATGTGATTGTGTGGGAATCATGATGATTAAGGATAGGGGGAGTGCTGAACAATCATAAAGATTGTTTCCAGGCACAATAGGCACAGTTCCCATCAAGAGGGGTGGAAACTACCTAAAATTAGTAACATGGGGCTAAAAATAGAACAACCCCTATATTTCCAGGAACAATGAGTGCACATGGTGCCAGAACCAAAGTAAGGGTACCAGGAACCAGTATATCTATTTTTGGACATTATCTATTTTTAAGTATCTCAAATGTATAAAATACCTCCCAGGGTTTGTAAATAGTCAGAAAATTGGATTCTTTCTTTCCCCCCCTCAATTGCAACCTAGTACAGCTCACTGTCTTAGACATTGAGCAAGAACACTTGTCTTTGAGTAGTGGACTTGAAAATAAATCAGTTTCTCAGAGTTGTTTGACTTGTTGCAATAATTGTTGAATTGTTGTAAAAGTTGTTGTTGTGTTAAAGTCATAGCAGAAGCAAGAGGGCTTCTTGTGTATGCAATTGTGTTAAAAGTCATAGCAGAAGTTTGAGTCTTCTTGTGTATGCAATTGTGTTAAAGTTGTAACAAAGTCTTGGACTTTTGTGTACACAAATTGTAAATCAATCAGAGAAGTCTTAGGGATTCTTCTGCTGATTGTTGGTGCAAGCCATAAATTGCAAAACCACTTACAAGTTTGATCATCCTTTAATTGATCCAAATTATTATTGTTGTTGTGTGTGTTACGGCGACTATAAGCTTGCACTCGCGTTCGGTGCTGGGCCAATAGAACAAGTAACTAAGGACCGTTGTACGGTTGCAATCGTGTTCAACAAGTTTAAGACTGAGGGCGACAAGTTCTGAGCAAGCTATGTAGATTAAGACCGTAAGAGTACAAAGGTCTAAACTAGGGATCATGGCTATGGGTATGGCTCTTATATACTAAGGAGTCGAGTCAGAGATAAGGGAATGGTCTGTGCTGGGAGTATGAGTCGGGTCGAGTCAGAGATAGAGGGAACGGAAGCGATAGCTAAGTATAGTACATGGAAGGTTCAGGGCAAAGGGTAAGTAGGAAAAGGGGTGGTATAGGAAGAGAACGATGAAGGAGGATTGTAAAGAAAGGGGAGAAAAGGGAATAGGGGCCATGCGCGTACCAGACGTTCATAACAGTGTGTGTTTAGTTGAAGTGAATTCAAAATATTGGAAAGGTTATACTTTCTAGAAAACCCAACTTGCATTATTAAGATTGTATAAAGTATTGATTGAGTGATTGTTTTGAGTAGAGATTTTATAATCTTGAAAATACACCTTTTCTCAACAACCTCTGTGCAGTTACATCACTGGAATTGAACTTGTTGCAAATTTCAGGTTTTCTGGTGCTGGACGTGTTGTTGTTCATTTTACGAGTGAAGGAAGAGGTTGGATGAGATTCGATCCTGTCTGGCATGACGATGGTGGAATACAACCAGGAGAAATGGTGCATTTCCATGAGGAGGATGTGCTGGCCTGTGCCAACCTCATTTCTGAGGGCAATGTCATATAGGATGATTTGATGATGGGAGGAATGGAGTTTGGCAGCAAACTCTTCTTCAATGTAGTCTCCATAGTCGAGGAGCTCATCTTGGCGGTTGGGGAACATGAAAGAGATCGTTTTAGAAGCTCGCCTCCACGCAGTCAACCACTCCGAGGCAGTCCTGACATGTTTCTTGGCTTCTGGAAAACCGAGAGACACTTCTGCATCTCCCAGGCGACCCTTTCTCTCTTCATCAACGACAGTATGGTGGAGAGAGGTGAGGATCTGGTTGAGGTTGACTGAGTCACCTCTGAAGATGTGCTCCCACTGTGAAGAGGGGATGCCAGTAGGTGAGTTGGGGGCAATTTTGGCATAAAACTTAGCTTTGGCAATATCTCCGTGGTAGACTTGCAGTAACTGACGGGTTTCTTGGCTACTGGGGTGAATAATATCGGCTGCTGATTCTTCATTTGGGTTGAACCAGGGCATGTCATATTTGATGAGTTTCTGACGTTTGAATCGTCATCATCCCGGTTGTGAGGGAGTCTCTTTTCATTCTTGTCAAGGATGAGATCTGGTTGACTAGGCTGGGTTTGATGCGAGTTGGGTGTAGAATGAGCGATTGGTGATTGTTAGAAGGAAGTGATTTCAGCAAGATAGGAGTCAAATGTCGACTCCTTTTGGGATTGAGAACCTGCAACATGAGGGTTCTCTCCGAGGATGAGGAGGATTGAGGAGATCGCTTCCGTTTTTGTGATAGATCCCTTTCTGAATGATTCAACTGAGAATTTGAGGTCGGTGAGGAGTTTGAGACGTTCATTCTCTGTAGAAGAGTCTGATGGTCTTGTGGGGGAGGCAGATTGCATGGAGTGGTCTTCAGTGTTGTCAGGTCTAGACTGGTCAACTGTTGGAGTAGGGATGGCATGTCCGGATCCTGAAGGATCAAACATAGCTGGTTCTGTTACGGTGACTATAAGCTTGCACTCGCATTTGGTGCTGAGCCGATAGACCAAATAACTAGGGGGCTCCAGAAGGTAAGGTTCGTCTGCGCTTAGAGAAGCGGTATAAATCGTTGTTGTTGTTGTATATAAACACCAACCAGAGAGCAGTGGACCAGACCTTAGGTCAAGAGACTCCCTGTCGTTCATTTAGGGAAGGTGTAACCTTGACTTGTATCACACAGAGGTTAGAGGAAAGAATAGAGAAGAGAAGGAGGAGGATGAAGGTCTTGGAAGATGAATGAGGTATAAGACGAGGATGAGGATGAGCAAGAAAGAGTCTTCAGTAAGACTATAGCAGGTGAGGGATAGGGGATAGATTGACAGTAAGGGGCAAGAAAAGCGAACTTAAGGAAGGAATTCACTGGAATTCCACTGAGATGATGAAAGTGGGGGGTAAGAATGAATTGAACTGAACTACCTATCCTGGTACAAAAGAGCAGTATTTATACCTAAGGATGAGGCTATGTAAAACAATAAAAAGAAACAAAGTACGTGCTGTCAAAGGAAGAAAGATAAAGAGAGGACAGCTGCGAGAAGAAAAGAACAATGGAAAAGAAAAGGAACAATAAAATAATCTGTAAAGTGTCAAAGTGCGAGAGAAAAGAAAGGAAGGCAGTGTACATAGTCCAATAGCAAAAATATATCGACTCCATAGGCGTGTGGTCATGTCAAAATATGAAAGGTCCTGAGTCAACACTTGAAAGGCGCAGCCTTGTTCCCGAGAAAAACACTACTTGCCCATGGTCCCATGTTGCGCAGCCTTGATAACACTTGACACACTGCGAGAATAATCCTCTGCTGCTGATTCATCTGCAATTCCTGCTTAGTTGTGATCCTCCTGGACTTCCTAAATTGTCATAAAGAGGGTGGGAAGGCTTCAGGTACCGCGTGAATGATGGTTTTGGCAGTGAATGATAAGATAAGAGGTAGATGAGTGAGGATAGGGGACTGAGTGAGATCCAGGAGTGAGGTATGGCAAGATAGATAGCTGAAGCGAAGACTTGTGGGTCCATAGCCACAACAACAATGACAAAGCCTTTGACATAATGGGAGATGTGGCTGATGCGTCCATAAACGGGCCGTTCTTGAAATGATGGACCAAAGATACGATCAAACGCGAGCCGATGACCGATGCGAATAGTAGATTGATCGCTTTGTTGTATCACTAGCCAAGGGACAAACGGATGGTAGATGTTAAGGAGCATGTCAATAGTGTAAATGATAGACAACATAGTGGAAGACATTGAGGATATGATGAGCGATGAGGATGTTATCGTTGAATGAATGGTTTTGTTGACCAGGAACGTGATTCAGGGCCGCTTCCAAAATAGGTAAGCAAATTCAAAGTCCGCTTATTTTCATGATGGCGACTTTTAAGCTTTCTTCTCACGCTACCAATCAGTATTGGTGTGCGACAGCGGACGCAAGAGTAGTTTAGACCTTTTGTTACGGCGACTATAAGCTTGCACTCGTGTTTGGTGCTGAGCCGATAGACCAAATAACTAGGGACTGTTGTACAGTTGCAATCATATTCAACAAGGTAAGACTGAGGACAGCAGATTCTGAGCAAGCTGTGTAGATTAAGACCGTAGGAATACAGAAGGTCTAAACTAGAGATCATAGCTATGGGTATGGCTCTTATATACTAGAGGGTTGAGTCAGAGACAAAGAGATGGTCCGTGCTAGGGATACAAGTCGGTACGAGTCAGAGATAAGGGGAGCAGGAGCGATGGTTATATATAGTACAAGGGAGGTTCAGGGCAAAGGGTAAGTAGGAATGAGATGGTGTAAGAAGGGAGCGATGAAAGAAGATATAGTATACAGTAAAGGAAGGGGAGAAAAAGAATAGGGGCCATGCACGTACTGGACGTTCATAACATTAGCCCACTGTTAGCCTAAAGATCGTCCTCGATTTTGTTATCCTTGAAATATTCTTCTAACTCTTGTTTCTGTTGGTTGGCCTGTTGTTGATCTCTTCGCAAATTGACTTTGATCTTGTGTTCCGAAAGTAGAAGGATTTGATCCATCTTAAGTGCTTTTGCTGCAACATTGATGTCTTTCCACATTCGAGTGGTGGCGTGATGACTTCCATAGCGAGGGTTATAGATGACCCAAAGAAGAGAGGCGAATTGTTCAGCAGTGATTCCAGGAAGTTCAATGGTGTCAAATATATTGGTTCCTCAGATCTTGGATTGTGCTATGGTTTGCCCATCGGCTAGGTCGGCATCGACAAATGCCAGTTGTTCTAAAAGCCAGATGGATTCTCGATCGAAGAAGTATTGGTGAACTTGGAAACAAATGTGCTCGGTTTGGAAGAAGAAATGACCACCAGCGATATGAAGCATAGGAGGAAATTGACCAGGTCTGAAGATGGGGATTCCATTTTCAGGCGTGATGTCATCGATGTATTCGTGAAATTGGTCGATATCAGCATTCATAGAAGTAGCAGTGTTGAAATTCATGTTAGCGGAAGTAATGCGAGCAGCGGGTGCAAGAGCCATGGTGTGGAAGAGGCGGTAAGGAAAGGGAAGGGATAAGTTGCAAGTTATAAGGAGAAATAGAGTCAGAGATAGAGAGGAGTCATAGATATGAGTAGGGGTATTCTTAGTGTATGACTCAGTGTTCTCCAGTAAGGTTACCGTCTTCATCTCTGTCGATGTCATAAAATCCGGTTCTGTAAATGTCGGGATCAGAGTCTTCTTCCTTTTTGACTTTAGATTTGCATCGGCATGTATTGCCATGGGTCTGTCCTTGGCACCAAGCGACATGGTCGTAGAAGAGGGGAAGTCGACAGTGGGAGCAGTTCTCTGGTTCTCGTCGTCTTTGTTTGGGAGCGGGGGTTCTGTCTTCTTCTTGATTCTTGGGGCAATTACTGGGCCAGTGTCCAGGGGCCACCCGTTTGCAAGAGGGGCATTTGTAGGCACCGCATTCTTGTTTGCGATGTCCAAGGGTGCCGCATTGAAAGCATTTGGGTCGACTAGTAGGTGCTCGTGTCGTGTACGGAATGGATTGGATGAGGGGAATATTAGCTTCAGATGGTTGTCAAGTAAGTGGTTGGGGGCGGATACGAGTTCCAGTTTCTTCGGAAGGATTACTAAGAGGAATATTATTCGGGAATGTAGCAGGGGAGTTAGGGGGAGTGGGGATCCAGAGATTGACAGTTGGAATTGTTGAGGTCAAAGTTTGTTCGATTCATTTACTAAGTCCATTGATTTCAAGGCGAGGGACAAGTTGTCGAATATTATGTTCTTGGGTTGCATTTGTTTGTTGTAGTTCTTGTGCCATTTTAATAAGGCCTTCGGCCATCTTCTCTAAGTTGGTGGCTTGAGGGATTACCAGGCGATGGTGGCAGTAGGCGATGTCGAATGTTTTGAAATCAGAGTCATGGGTCCAATCTCGAAGATGGTCTCGTACATAAGTTCGATAGTGGGAATATGTGGGGAATTGGGAGTCAAATATCTGGGTAATATCTTGGATTCTGAATTGTTGGTTGGTGGTAGTAGAACTTGCAGGGGATGATGGGGGAAGTGGGAATTGTGTAGCGAGAAACGTGGTATGGACGTTAAGAGGTTCATTCTCGAGAATGGTGGCAAGAGATGCGGTGGTACTGAGAGTGGAGGTAGATGATGGAGTCATAGAAGGAGCAGTCAGAGGGGGAATGTTTTCTTTATTGTGGTCATTATAGTCGGTGTCGAGCTTTGTAGGTTTGGAGGAGTTCTTGTGCATTGGTGACATTTCGTTCAGGTTCCCAGGTGTTTTCTGCGGTTGAGTATCCTTTCCATTTTATAAGAAAGGCGTATCCTCTTCCCTGTCGTCTGTGGGAGATTATTGATTCAACTTCGTACTCTGGTAGTGATGGTCAAGGGTAACCCCAGGGTGGAATTAGGCTGACCCTTACCCTTACCCTCCAAAAACCCCTACCCTCAGCCAACCCTTACCCTTGGCTGAGGGTAGGGGTTTTGGAGGGTAAGGGTAAGGGTTTCTGAGGGGTTGGAGGGTAAGAAACCCCAGCAGGGTTTAGTGCAAGGGTTTGGTCCAAATCCTTCCTCAAGCTTAGTAATCCAAAGGAGCCTTCAAAGTAGCTATTATTTAAAACATGTTCAGGGTGTTAAAGGTGTTTAGCAATAGATTTTAAATGAAATAGAGAGGGTTTGACTAGTATTTTAAGCTACTGATTGTTGTGAAAGCAGTGAGGCCTCTTTAGATTGCTTTTTCTCTGATTTAAAGTCAATTGTATAGATACACAACAGTTAGATCACTCTGATATCAGAGAAATAAAAATTCCCAAAAATACCCTGACCCCTCCAGGAGGGTAAGGGTTTTTCAAGGGTCAAAAAATCTGTACCCTGACCCTGACCCTCCTTACCCTTACCCTTGTACCCCAGGGGTTTCCCAAACCCCTGCCCATCACTATACTCCAGTTGGCCTTCGATGAGGTCAGGAGGTGGTTGTGGGAAGTTATCACCGTATACTCCATTTGTCTTGTATGGGGAAAGTAGTGTGATATGAATGACTGGGTGGATTCTCCAGGAGCGAGGTAATTCTAGGCGGTAGCTGAGGGGACTTAGAACTTCTATGACTTTGAAGGGGTCTTCTCGCTTAGGTGCCATTTTCTTGGTTTCGTATTGTAGTTTAAGGTATCGTGACTTGAGCCACACCTTATCTCCTATCTTGAATGGGGTGAAACCTCGGGTAATGCGTTCAGTCATGACTTGTTATGCGAGTTCATGTGCTGTGTTGGCTTCTTTCCGTGCTTCTTGGAGATTGATAAGGCGTTCTTGGGTGTCAGGGATGTTGGTTCTAGGGAATGCAGTGGGGATAGCGGTTGAGTTATAACCCATTTGGAGGAATAGAGGAGATTCTTTTTGCCTAGCATGTGGTTTGGTGTTGTAAGAGAATTCTAGGGTAGGGAGGTATTGTCGCCATTGGTCAGGGTTATTTGCGCAGAAGATGGATAGATAGGCTTCGATTTCTTGGTTTGCTCTTTCGGTGGCTCCGTCTGTCTGTGGATGGTGGGCTGTGCTCATGACTAGGTTGATGCCAAGAAGTCGTCCTAATTCCCGAAAGACATGAGAGGCGAATTGGGGGCCATGGTCGGAGATAGCTTTGTCCGGTAATCCGTATCTTTTGTAGAGTGAGTCAAGTAAAATAGAGGTGGTTCCGTTGGCATCAATTGTTTTGTGGCATGGAGTTAGAATTACCCCCTTCGTAGACCTGTGGTCGACCATGACCATGATAGAGTCAAAGCCGTCGGAGGGAGGGAGATCTGTGATAAAATCCATAGTGATCAGAGAGAATGGGTGGAGTTGTTCGGAGCGAATTGGTTGTAAAGGTGGGGAAATAGGGTGTCGGTTTATCTTATGTTGTTGACAAATGGCACAGCTGTCGACGTAGTTTCGAATAAATGTAGCCATCCCGGGCCACCAGTAATCACATTGGACTAGATTTTGGGTAACGAAACGTCTGGGGTGTCCAGCAGGGATAGAGTCATGATGTTTGCGGACAATATTACAGCGTAGGTCCATGTTGTCAGGTACATAGCAGCGGTTTTTATAGAAAACCAGGTCACCATCGGTTTGCCAGTCGCTAAGGGCAGAGCGCATAGGGAGGGGTCCGCCATGGAGGATTGCATGTAGAGTGGTTTTAACGACATCGTCCATTTGCTTCGTAGAGGTTATGAGGTCTTGGAGTTCCGTATCAATGGCGTTAACAAAGAGTTGTCAGGGAGTAAAGTGCGGTCTTCATTATCATTTTCCATTCCAACAGTGAGGTTAGCGCGTCGTGAAAGGGCGTCTGATTGGACCATTTGAGTGCCAGGGACGTGTGTGAGGTGGATGTCAAACTCAGAAAGGAAGAGGCTCCATCGGTGTCACGCACCAATACTGATTGGTAGCGTGAGAAGAAAGCTTAAAAGTCGCCATCATGAAAATAAGCGGACTTTGAATTTGCTTACCTATTTTGGAAGCGGCCCTGAATCGCGTTCCTGGTCAACAAAACCATTCGTTCAACGATAACATCCTCATCGCTCATCATATCCTCAATGTCTTCCACTATGTTGTCTATCATTTACACTATCGACATGCTCCTTAACATCTACCATCCGTTTGTCCCTTGGCTAGTGATACAACAAAGCGATCAATCTACTATTCGCATCGGTCATCGGCTCGCGTTTGATCGTATCTTTGGTCCATCATTTCAAGAACGGCCCGTTTATGGACGCATCAGCCACATCTCCCATTATGTCAAAGGCTTTGTCATTGTTGTTGTGGCTATGGACCCACAAGTCTTCGCCTCAGCTATCTATCTTGCCATACCTCGCTCCTGGATCTCACTCAGTCCCCTATCCTCACTCATCTACCTCTTATCTTATCATTCACTGCCAAAACCATCATTCACGCGGTACCTGAAGCCTTCCCACCCTCTTTATGACAATTTAGGAAGTCCAGGAGGATCACAACTAAGCAGGAATTGCAGATGAATCAGCAGCAGAGGATTATTCTCGCAGTGTGTCAAGTGTTATCATTGCTCTTTGTTGACCTTTAGAGTGATTAGTGATGGGCAGGGGTTTGGGAAACCCCTGGGGTACAAGGGTAAGGGTAAGGAGGGTCAGGGTCAGGGTACAGATTTTTTGACCCTTGAAAAACCCTTACCCTTCTGGAGGGGTCAGGGTATTTTTGGGAATTTTTATTTCTCTGATATCAGAGTGATCTAACTGTTGTGTATCTATAAAATTGACTTTAAATCAGAGAAAAAGCAATCTAAAGAGGCCTCACTGCTTTCACAACAATCAGTAGCTTAAAATACTAGTCAAACCCTCTCTATTTCATTTAAAATCTATTGCTAAACACCTTTAACACCCTGAACATGTTTTAAATAATAGCTACTTTGAAGGCTCCTTTGGATTACTAAGCTTGAGGAAGGATTTGGACCAAACCCTTGCACTAAACCCTGCTGGGGTTTCTTACCCTCCAACCCCTCAGAAACCCTTACCCTTACCCTCCAAAACCCTTACCCTCAGCCAAGGGTAAGGGTTTTTGGAGGGTAAGGGTAAGGGTCAGCCTAATTCCACCCTGGGGTTACCCTTGACCATCACTAGGTTATCAAGGCTGCGCGACATGGGATCATGGGCAAGTAGTATTTTCTCGGGAACAAGGCTGCGCCTTTCAAGTGTTGACTTAGGACCTTTCACATTTTTGACATGACCACACGCCTTTGGAGTCGATATATTTTTGCTATTGGACTATGTACACTGCCTTCTCTTCTTTTCTCTCGCACTTTGACATTTTACAGATCTTTTTATTGTTCCTTCTTCTTTTCGTGTATTTTACAGTCCCCCACATTGTCCGGCCGGACTCCGGTAAAATTCCGGTGGAATTCCGGTCATAGTCCGGTCATAGTCCGGTCAAGTAATTTTGAAGTAGAAAAATGACCGGACTGTATGTCCGGTCAGAGTCTGCCGGACTCCGGCAGAATTTTATCGGAATTTGACAAGACTTGTCGTAAATTTTAAACAAGTTATATTGTTATTTTGTCTGATGTTACATGTACATCTATATTCAATTTATTGATTTTTATTGACTTCAGTCAATTCCTTACTAACTTAGATTTTTTGTAACTTTTGTAACATATTAATTAAGATTAAAGTAAATTTATTACCCTCCTTGTGAAGGAGGGTCGTAGTAACTAATAATTACAATAATACATATATATATAAGGGGTGAGAGTCATCGAAAAGGGTGTGTGGTGGCCGAGATGGGTGGCTGGTGGCCGAAAAGGGTGCATCGTGGTGGTTGAAAAGGGTGCATGGTGGTTGAAAAGGGTGGGTGCAGGTTGAAAAGGATGGGTGGTTGTCAAAACGGGTGCGTGGTTGTCAAAACGGGTGGGTGGGTGTCAAAAAGGGTGGGTGGTGGCTGGATCGTGGTAAAAGTGGGTGGGTCGATAAAGGGTGGTGGCTGGAATGGGTGGGTCGATAAGGCTGGGTGGTGGGTAGTTGATAAGGGTGGGTGGTGGTCGAAACGAGTGGGTGGGTGTCAAGAAGGGTGGGTTGGTGTCGAAACGGGTGACGGCGGGATCACCGCAGTTGTAGTCAGTAAGAACAAAAGGACAAAACCCCCCGGTGAGGGGGGTTCGCCGTTTGTGTAGCCTAGAAATAAAACAAAAATACCCCCCCAGTGAGGGGGGGTGTCGTCGTCGTCATTTGTTTGGTTGTTTGTTGTTTGTTGTTGTTGTTCGGTCAGTCGTTCGTCATATGTCGTTTCTCCTTGTGGTTCAAAATCTAATAAAAAACCGTTAAAAAAAACCCCCCCTGGTGAAAGGGGGGGTGGTGAGACCGGTGTGTCGAGGTAGGGGGTGACCTGGTGGTAGTAATTAGTAGAGTTGAAGTTATAATAAAAAAAAAAAACCAAATACCCCCCCAGTAGGAGGGGGCATCGTCGTCGTCGTTGCTGCTGGTGTTCGTTGCTCATTGCTCTCTTTGTCGTCACGTCGTCGTCACCCGTCGTTGTCACCCATCGTCGTCATCCGTCATTGTTGTCGTTCGTTGTCGTTGTTGTCACTGTTGTCCGTCGTCTGGCTTTGTCCTGGTGGTAGTCGTCGTCGTTACGGGTTGTTTGTTGTGGTTGTGTAACAGTGGTGACGGTGATGGACGCTTGTTGTTGTGGGTCACAGGTGGTCACGTGACCAACTCGCGAGCTGAACAAAAAGCAAGATTGTGGTGGCAACACAGTATTGCCACTACCTATTAATGAATAATGTTAACTGTATTGCTATTGGTATATTTTTAAGTATTAATAGTGATTCAGTCCGGTACTTGTCTGGTGCTTGTCTGCCGGACTTGTAGGCTATTTCTGCTGGCTGTCCGTCAGACTTTTCCATTGGACATGTCCGCCGGAATTATTGTCCAGCCGGACAACTACCGGAATTAGCAACAGAAAGTGACTGGACAATTTCCCTTATTTATACCATGAAAAATTAAATTAAATTAAAAAAGTGTCCGGAAGTAGTCCGGCGGAAGTCCGGCCAGACAATGTGGGGGAGTGTAAAGACCTCCACCCCTCTATGCAATTTGCAAGACATTTTGGTTTGAGCAGCGGTCCACCATCTTCCTCCTTGGGGGTGGTCTCACCTCACCAACATCATTGTACAACCCTTACTTCTTTCTGTGGGACCCAAAGGCATTGTATAAAGACTTGCCATGCCCAATCTGCTGCTGGGTCCTGCAGCACCATGCCACTATTCCTTGACCCCAATGATGCATTGACATAACATCTGAATTCTATATCATAGGCTATTGGTACCAGTGTGTCAATTGCCTCCATTTACAGATGAAGATGAAGACAGTTACATTCCGGAGCTGGGACAGGTGCATCCTTGCAGTTCTACCATCTGCTCTTGCTGCTGAATTTCCTGTGTATCTGAGCCACCGCAGTGGAATGTCCAAGGCATTATTTTCATGGATGCAGATGTCTTTCTTGAGTGGGATGGGTGCCATTGCTGAATACCTTCTTCACTACGATGAACTTCACTTGCAGTACTTAGATTACATTTCAAGTAATATTATGATGAACACCTGGATAGGGAAGAAATATCAGTCATTCCTCCCATTTCACAACGCCAGTCCAGATGGGTGCCATGGGTTTGTACCCCGCTCACAGTGGTTTTGGGATATGTATGATCATTTTATGGAAGACCACCAACATGAATTTAACCAGCACACAGCTATGCTATCAGCAGAAATTTGTGCTATTGATCACAGTCATAAGGTGTGTAGTTATGAGGCTTTGCTACTCTCAATTATTGGTTAACCTTTGTTGAACAGATCACAAAACACATTGAAAAGGTCAATGGTGAGAGGGTCTTCAATGGGCTCCTCACAGTAACCAATGAGAAAGGAAAAATACAAGCATGCAACCTTGTTGCAACAAAGGCCCACTCTCAGTTTGAGGAGGCCCTTAAGGGCACAGTGCATGAGTCACTTGAGCTGTATGGACACCAACAGCCAGAACTTTTTTATATGGACAATATGGCAGACAAGTCTTTCTTGGAATCATCATTTAACTCACTCCATGAAAATGTTGTGCCAGTTGAAAAGTACAGCAGCTTGGAACCCTTTATTTTACCTGCAGATGTCCAAATTTTTGTATGAACTGGTGATGCTGCCATTAACACTGCACTCTCAACCATCATTGACCAAGTTCCAACCAATGATGATGGCTCTGATTTAGTTGTTGGGTTTGACTTGGAGTGGAATGTCATCCTTATAGATACTGGACAGCATGAATGTGGCAAAATTGCTATAGTTCAGATTGCATATGAAAACAGGTCTATATACTTCAAGTAGGTGTTTTGCATCACTTTGACCTTCTTGATGCCACATATTGACTCTTATTAAAGATTAGTGATATGGTCATGCATCAAAGGCTGCCTGAAAAGCTTATGGTGCTTCTTCAAAATCCTTGAGTGCACAAAGTTGGACATATGGTCAACAGCGCTCGAAGCAGCTCCAGACACTGGTTAACTCATTGCTTCCCTTTGTTGGAGCACTTGACCTTGCCAATTACACAAAACAACACCATGTTGTTTTGAATGCCAGGTGTAGTCTTGCTGATCTATGTGCAACTGTGCTTGGGAAGCAGCTGAACAAGAATGTATCTGAGTGGACAAGTGCAGCATGGGAACACCTCAGCCTCACAACTGAGCAGAAACATTATGCTGTGATTGTCCCACTGTTGTTATACCACAAGCTATCCACATTCTCAGTTCCAAAATACCTTCCAACCACCCTCACTCCTCTCACACCAGTACTTTTATTCAGCACTGATAATACAGTAGTGTTAGACGAGAGGTAGACCTGGGAATCAAGTTGAATATTGATAAGCACCTTACACCTATATACTACAAGTGTGGGAGCTGATACGACTATACATCAGGAAAAATGATTTTGGCCCTAGGTAGCCTTGGGTAATTTGTTAGTATCACATCACTACTCAGGACATCCAGGACACCCCAGGACACCCCAGGACATCCTAGAGCAGCACAGGTAAAATTTGAGTGTTACACACTTATCCAAGGACACCTCAGGGCAACCTAGGACAGCATAGATAAAGTTTTGAGTGTCACCCATTTTCTCAGGACACCTTTAGTGTATCCTGGTGCATTGACCATCTGGATTAAATCACATCAGGAGGCCCTGGGAGTCCCTTAGAATTTATGAATTTTGCTAGACAATATTCAACCGCCGTATCCAGGAAAGTATTTTGCAATTTTCTCAATAAGGAGAGCTGCTATTAATATAATTTAAACATATTCAGGGTCCTAAAACAATTCTCTACCATCTTTAAAATTTCCTTTTTTGGAA
>MU130547.1:84357-134300 GCA_015039465.1 Phlegmacium glaucopus
GTTCATAGCGGAATTCACGGGCGAGCTCTACCGGATCCTCGGAATTAAGTTAGCAGCCACTACCGCCTATCATCCGCAAGGAGACGGCCAGACGGAACGAGTAAATCAGGAATTGGAACAGTATCTCCGACTCTTTACAAACCAGCGACAAACCAATTGGGCCGAACTCCTTCCCCTTGCGGAATTCCAGTACAATAATCATGTCCACTCCGCCACACAGCACCCACCTTTCCTCCTAGACTCCGGACGAATCCCCCGAATGGGTTTTGAACCAAACCAACCGGAATCCCGAATGGAGTCTGTTAATGAATTCACGGAACGAATGCGGAACACCCTAGATGAAGCGAAAGCAGCACTGGTCAAGTCTAAAGACGACATGGCAAGATATTATAATCAGAAAAGGACTTCGGCACCGGAATACAAACCGGGAGACAAAGTATACCTGGATGCCAGCAACATACAAACAACAAGACCATCCAGGAAATTGTCCCATCGGCACCTAGGCCCCCTTCCAATCAAAGAACGAGTCAGCAACAACACTCACAGACTCCAACTTCCCTTGTCCATAAAACGACTCCATCCGGTCTTCAACGTAGTCAAACTAACTCCAGCCCCGATAGACCCGATCCCTGGAAGACGCATTCCGACTCCCCCACTTCCGGAAATCATTGATGGAGAAGAGGAGTGGGTCGTCAAGGAAATCCTCGACAGCAGAGTTATAAACAGGAGATTCCGATACCTCGTGAAGTGGCAGAAGACTTCGGAATCGAACATAACACCTGGGAGCCTCGGGAAAACATACACGCCCCCAAATTAATCACAGAATTCCACAAGAAGTACCCCGGAGCTCCTAAGCACATCAGGATGGCCAAATTCGAACAGTTTCCTTTCGTGCCGGGACGTCACCTACCGAAGGGGGGGATGGATGTTAGGGGACACCCGACTTTAACCCAAACCTCAACTCTAGAATCATACACCCCACCTTTCCGACGACCTCCGACCTTCCGTCCAACTCCGCTTCCGTCACCGGTTGACTCCGGAATCCCGTAGTTCCGCTCCGACTCCGGTCCTCCGATTCACTCCGGATTCACTCCATCTTTTATTTCTATTTTTCATATCGCACCACTTCTTATTTAATTAATTAATTATTATCGTATCATTCCTTTATTTATTTTATATCTCCGTTATGTCCATATTAGTACTTAAACACCCCCAGCCTAGCAGGGATCCCCATCCTTTCCTCTTTGGATCCCCTGCTAGGTAAGTCACTTGTAGATATCTTTTCTGAAATATTATTAACTTTGGATCCCCTGCTAGCTTGACTAAGTCAGCGTCGCAGTTGCCCTAACAGAGTCAGGAGAAAATGTTGAAATCTGAGCAGCAAAGAATGTGCCAGATGGGAAGAATAATTCTGTCCTGTGCAATTTCAGGGAGATTTGTGACTCAGGATTATGCATTGAAATGGTTGATTCTTCCACATATTAAGGCAAATGAGTTATATGGAAGCCAGATAGGACTCATTGGGCAGTACTATGATGATATATGCACCAATTTTTCACTAGTTATGAAGGAGAATGAGGACTGGAACAATGCAGAACAGCTTGATGTTCAAGTCACAAACATGAGGAAGAAGCTGCTTGGTGCAGAACATCCATTCACCCTCATAGGCATGGGAAATCTAGCAAGCACATACCATAATCAGGGAAGGTGGAATGAGGCAGAGCAGCTGAAGGTTCAAGTCATGGATATGAGCAAGAAGTTGCTTGGTGCAGAACATCCAAACACTCTTATAAGCATGGAGAATCTGGCAAGTACATACTGCTATCAGAGAAGGTGGAATGAGGTAGAGCAGCTAGATGTTCAAGTTATGGACATGAGAAAAAAGCTGCTTGGTGAAGAACATCCAGATACCCTCACAAGCATGGAAAATCTAGCAAGTACATACCATAATCAGGGAAGGTGGAGTGAGGCAGAAAAGCTTGAGCTCCAAGTCATGGACATGAGAAAAAAGCTGCTTGGTGAAGAACATCCAGACACCCTCACAAGCATGTCAAATCTAGCAAGTACATACTATGATCTGGGAAGGTGGAATGAGGCAGAGTGGTTGTTTGTTCAAGTCATGGACATGAGGAAGAAGTTGCTTGGTGCAGAACATCCATCCACCCTCACAAGCATAGTCAATCTAGCAAGCACATACTCTTATCAGGGAAGGTGGAATGAGGCCGAGTGGTTGTTTGTTCAAGTCATGGGCATGAGAAAAAAGCTGCTTGGTGAAGAACATCCAGACACACTCATAAGCATGGAAAATCTAGCAAGCACATACCATAATCAGGGAAGGTGGAATGAGGCAGAGCAGCTGGAGCTCCAAGTCATAGACATAAGGGGGAAGCTGCTTGGTGCAGAACATCCATTCACCCTTACAAGCATGGAAAATTTAGCAAACACATACTCTAATCAGGGAAGGTGGAATGAGGCAGAGCAGCTGGACATTCAAGTCATGGACATGAGGAAAAAGTTGGTTGGTGAAAAACACCCAGACACCCTCACAAGCATGGCAAATCTGGCAAGCACATGCAAACACCAGAGAAGGTGGAATGAGGCAGAGCAGCTGGAAGTTCAAGTCCTAGAAATGAACAAGAAGCTGCTTGGTGCAGAACATCCAAACACCCTCATAAGCATGGAAAATCTAGCAAGCACATATCATAAGCAGAGAAGGTGGAATGAGGCAGAGCAGCTGGAGGTTCAAGTCATGAACATAAACATGAAGCTGCTTGGTGCAGAACATCCAAACACCCTCATAAGGATGGGACATCTAGCAAGCACATACCATCAGCAGAGATGGTGGAATGAGGCAGAGCAGCTGGAGGTTCAAGTCATGGACATAAGCAAGAAGTTGCTTGGTGCAGAACATCCATCCACCCTTATGAGCATGGAGAATCTAGCAATCACATACTGGAATCAGGGAAGGTGGAATGAGGCAGAGGAGTTAGAGGTTCAAGTCATGGATATGAGGAAAAAGCTGCTTGGTGTGGAATGTCCAGGAAATCTCACACACACTGGTGTGAGAATGTAGTAGGCACTACGGTAGAAAAGGGTGTTTATTTTGCAAGAGGAAGGGACTCTGTCTGCTTTGGTGTTCAAGCAATGGGTGGTTTGTATCTCAATAGCACAGAATTCTCGGCGACGGGCCTTCATTGCTCCGAGAAAATACATGTGTTTTTCTTTAATGGCAATAGAAGTAGGGCTCGTAATATGAGTCCTTTGAGAGTGATTTATTGGGGAGCATTCAACTAACTTTCTACAGTACATAAGGTCAAGTATTTAAGTAAATAAAACAATGGGGGAAAATGATACTTAGTTGGCTTCAGCTGTCAGCCCTGTAGCTCAAGTCGTACCGGTCTGTCGATGCCTGTACGTCCACGTCAGCATGGTGGAATGGCTGTATCTGTTCAAGTAAATAAAACAATGGGGGGAAACGAGTGGCATAGAGGAATAGAAAATGGTAATTGGGCCATCCGGTGGCCCTATCCCTTTTTGGTAATACTCTGTAATCCTATTGTCCAACGGTAAAGCATTTTGCTTTACTTACACTGGCATACTTATTCATTGACAAAATAACATGTTTGATAGTCCTAATAGATAGATGGAAAATTGTTACAATTCCTTTCCCTCCTTTTGATGGCTGTTTCATAGTTATGCTTTACATTAGATGCCTTTCTTACTTTCATTCATTTCTTTGAGACAATTATCCTCATCCTTTTCCTAATACATTGCTGACATGCTTTCCACATATGAATTCCTTATGCTTACATGGTTTTATTTACTGTGTTACGAACTATTTTTCTTTTTCTTTTTCTTTAAACTCCACCAAACACATGCCCGTTTCATACACATGCATTCCACTCCTCTTTTTCATTACCGTTTACACATGCCTACCTTCTTTCATTGTTTCATCTATTTATACTTATGCACACTCACTTACATGCGGACAACTCACCTTATGCATGCCCCTTTTATTCACTATAAATACGCTAGTTACACCGGATGTAAACCTTAGCTAATTCTTGAGAATCTACCTTTGGTTATCTTACTCTTGAACGACCTCAAACTCTTTAGATAATACCTAGAGAACAACTCTCTTGGCATTCTATTGAGCTCACTGTTGAACGAACTCGATCTTTATATGACTGTTAACAATCAGAACTCTCTGAATCATTCGAAGTTGTAACATACTGCTTACATGTTTCTTTTACTATTTCAAACCTAGTATTGTGAGGAAGTGTTTCCATGTACCATGAGAAAGTGTAAATGAAGAGGGGATTGACTTCATTAACTTTTGACAAGGTTAGAAATTTAATGGTATATTCAAGCATGTGAATTTCAATACTATGCCTTTTTTCAACCGTCTCGTCTATTTCATCAATGCTATCTACATGTAAAACAGAGAACCGGTTGGTCGTTGACAGCGAGGGCATGCAGTTCACTCTGTTTTGGCAAAAATCCTTTAAATCCTCGGTCGGACTTTCGTGTTCAGTATTCTCCGAAGGTTCCGTCGGTTCCGGATCAGGCACTTTGTCATATTCGGCTAGCCGGAACTCCAAGAGGGTATGGAGTTCGTCATTGGACATTGTTCGGACGTCAAAACGTTTTTCGCAATGTCTCCCAATGTGTCCGACGCCTCCGCACCGGAAGCATGACAGCGGTACAGAGCCTGCTTTTTGGGCCGCATTGATATCCATGGGTACAGGGTTTCCCGGAGTTGGCACGAGGTGTGCGTTCCTCTGTGGCGGATTTGATGGACTGAATCGGAGTGTGGTAGTACCGATTGGTCGAGAAGTGGTTGCTGCCGGACTTTTGTAAGCTGACTGGAAGGCCTTGTTAGTAGCTCGGTTTTCGTCTATTGTCCGTGCCATTCTGTACCATCCTGTCGGATCTGTATCGGATGGTCTTCCGGAAGCCATTGTAGCAATGGAGTTCTGAATCTGGGCATTCAGGCCTCTTCGGAATTTTACTACGATAGTTTTTGGATCAGTGTATCCAGAATCCGTGATTAGGTCTTGGAATTCATCCACAGATTCTTCCAAAGACCGTGTTTTCTGGAAATATCCAGTTGACTCTAGTCGGTTGATGGCAACCGAGTCCGCATTTGCGGGACAGAACTCTTTTTTGAAGTCGTCTCGGAAATCAGACCAATCCAGGAACCGGGTTGACTCAGGGTTTTCCGTTTCCCATCAGAAAACTCTGGCTGCCCACTTTGATGCTCTTCTGGATTTCATGTAGGACATGACCTAGATGATTTTTGTTTGCTTGTCTGAGAATTCGTCGGAACAGAGCCGGATGTACGTTTGGCAGGAGTGAAGGAATGCTGTTCCTTTGGATCGTTCTCCGTCAAACTCCGTTGGGAATGCTGGCCTTGCAGAGCGCATCCGGGGTATGTTTTCGGTTTGAGGGGGAACCTTTTGTTGTGGTACAGGTGATTGTACATTCGGAACGAGTCGATAGATTGTCTCCATGATTTGGTCGAATCTGTTTTGGTATTCGATGTCCCGAGCTCGCAATAGGACGACTTCTCTTTCCAGCTGGGCGGTGCGTTCATCGTCCATGGCTGATAGGAAGGAGCCGCTCGGAGATGCGTGCTGTGAAGACAAGGAGGGAGCCACGGTCTGGGAGTGTACGGAGTCTGATTGGCCCGAATCGGGGGCTGTAAATCGGACTATCGTTCCACTGTGCGGACCGGACTCGGTCCGTTAAAGGGAGATCCTTTTCTAATGTTAGGGCAACTGCGACGCTGACTTAGTCAAGCTAGCAGGGGATCCAAAGTTAATAATATTTCAGAAAAGATATCTACAAGTGACTTACCTAGCAGGGGATCCAAAGAGGAAAGGATGGGGATCCCTGCTAGGCTGGGGGTGTTTAAGTACTAATATGGACATAACGGAGATATAAAATAAATAAAGGAATGATACAATAATAATTAATTAATTAAATAAGAAGTGGTGCGATATGAAAAATAGAAATAAAAGATGGAGTGAATCGGAGGACCGGAGTCGGAGCGGAACTACGGGATTCCGGAGTCAACCGGTGACGGAAGCGGAGTTGGACGGAAGGTCGGAGGTCGTCAGAAAGGTGGGGTGTATGATTCTAGAGTTGAGGTTTGGGTTAAAGTCGGGTGTCCCCTAACAGACTCCAGTGATGAGCCAAAGGATGAATAGACAGCATTTCAGATGATTGACCTCCTTTCATCAAGGAGAATGACAGAAGCACATTGACACCTTGCCTAAAGATGAACTCATCCCAGTGACCATTATTGTCTAATGCAAGCAAGGTACAATCTAACAAATTGAATGCCTGGGGTAGCTTTTCAGCTACATCACCATCAACAACAATATTCTTGGACTCCTCAGCAGCAGATCGGAATTTATCTTTAGAAATGTTACTATGATGATAAAAAGCACATATTTGAAGAATTAGAATTGCAGCCTGGGCTGCTTGTGCATTCCCAGCAGTGGATTGTCCAGCAGCTTGCTTCTCTATTTCATTGAAAGAGAGATCCCAAGTCCCATACACTGTTTTATTATAATTTGATGCTCCTTTAAAGGTAGCATCTGACAGAAGAGTCTGATGATGCAAGGAGAGTTTCCTCAGATATTCATTGATATCACATTTCCCAGCTTCAATATAAGCACCAGCATGATCAACAGCAAGAGGAATGCAGCCAAGCTCAGTGACAATCTGTTTAGCAGCTTGCAAATGCTCAGCTACTGGATGCAAATGGCTAGCCCTTAGGAGCAGCATTATAGCATCTGGCTCCTCCATTGCACCAATTTCAATGCTGTTCTCAAATGATACAACCCCTCTCATAGATGGGTTTCGGCTAGTAATCAGAATATTACCTCTGTTACCTGGGGGAAAGAACTTGGCCACCACCTTGGGAGGCAGATCATCAGCATTATCATATACAATCAACCACTCCTCTTGGATAGAAGATATCCATTGGAGGGTTGATTCAACTGAGCCTTCCACACAAAATTTTTGTGCAGCAGGAATGCTGGATATTACCTTGAGAGACATTGTAATACTCTCATAAGAGGAAGCATCAACCCAGAACACATGTGAAAAACTAAGCAAGAAATGAATCCACAGTGTTGTAAATAGATGAAGACACTTACTTGTCAGACATTGCTTCTGTGAACTTGAGACAGATCTGAGTCTTTCCAATCCCTCCCATTCCCCAGAGCAGACAAAAGTGCCTCCAGATCAGTTTAGTATCAGCATGATGAACAAAGATCTTCCCAAGTTTGTCAAGTACATCTTTCTGTCCTGTAAACAATGGACTGGGGTTTGGTATAGGGATCTTCATCTGCTCTTTGATAGTATAGGCAGGGGGAATATCATTCTGAAATCCATACAATTATTGTAAATTATTTACACTGCCATGAGAAAGACTTACATAAGTGCCATCAGTCAAAAATAAATCCTGGGACAATTATTGTAAGTCATTCACACTGCTCATGAAAAAGACTTACAAAAGTGACATCAGAGAAAAGTAAATCCTGGGTAATTATAAAGGCAAAGCCAGACTGCTGACTCTGCTAATGATCAGCAAAAATGAAGCACAGTTATTGATTGCATACCATATTGAATGCTGTTTCAGTTTCTGCTAAATCCTCCCTCTTTGCCTCAGACACTAAGGGAAAGTAAAGGAGAAATTGAACAATTTTGGATGAAAATGCATAGGAAAGAGTGCTGTTAGCTTGAAAAGGGTTCACAGAAGCAGAACTATCCAACATCTCATTCAGTGTTTTTTTTGGTTGCAAGAAAACAACACCTTCAGCAAATAGAAAGAGTTAGGATCCTCTATAAACATGACATTGTAGACAATCTGACCATTCTCTTCACAAATGTTATGAGAGGCCAAAATATCTGCAATGACTTCATGTAGATCTGGCAAAGTATCATACTACAAGGCAGAAAATTAAGAGGGATGCAATATAAGAAGGCTGTTCTACTTGCCTGGGTGATAACAGAAGACCAATCATCATCATGAGTGATCACCATCTTTGCAGTAGGGACCTATAGCAGTTGGCATCATCTCAACAGTTAAGACTAAATAGAAGGTGACAACTTACTTTTGCCAACAGGATATCATTGAGAACCTTGGATGGATGGGCTGTCTATCAGAGAAGGGAGTTAACAACAATGTACTGATGTATCTGGGAGACCAGACCAACAATGCTTTCAAGAGGGCCAGAAATGAACATTGCCGGATTATTGTTGATGATCTCACCACCCTGCAACCCATAAAGGGAACCTGTGGTTCTCTGAATTCCAGATTGCGCCCCTTGAGAGGGTAAAGAGCTGGAACCGCTACTAGTACCAGGATTGTTTGAATGAGGATGATTGGAATCAAGATAATCTTTAACACGAGGATACTGGCTGTGTCGGGGGTCGACGTGAACGGAACCCAAACTAGAGTGTATGTCTACCCAGACGTCGTCCGCAAGAGTTACATTCAGCGTGCGCACAAAAAGGCATTGGTTTTCAAATTGGACATCTGGAGGATCACTGTCCCTTCTCAACTCATCATTCTCGCTTGAGTCAGGTCCTGCTCTGACCTCGGCGGCGGCACCAGAGTATTCCCATGCGTAAGTGGTCGTCAAACTTGCTTCCTCCGAAGGACCGAATCTGAGGTGAAAGGTATTGTGTTTTGTTTGATTGACAAAAGTTGCGATACCCCAGGACGTAGTCTTGTCAAAACCAGTAACAAGTCGCACGTCGCCATTTTTAGCTTCGCGCCCGCGAGGACCATTGACAAATTTATACCAGTCATCGATATTAGCAGTTGCGTATTCCCTGAACCTTGCATAATTTCCTAGATTTTCGGATCTAGCCCCTCGTGGCATAGTCAAGATAGCACCTTCAGAATCAGATGATTCGAAAACGATACCGCTGAATACAATACTCAGTTCAGAAAGACGTGGATGAGCATTGGAACGCACGAAATATCAACGCTAGTTTGTGATCTTTCTATTGAAGCACTGGCGAGATGACTACCTTTCTTGAACACTACAAACTTTTCAATGTCGAAAGGCGAAATCGGAGGCGAAATCGGAGCAAAATTTTCTGGCAACATCTGTGGGTTCACTGGATCGTTGTGAGGAAGGCATATGTTGAATAGAAAGGCAAATCCTCCATCATGAGTGATGATGCCAACGTCGCCAATACGAATCCCTGTCCTCCTGTAACCCATGTGAAGAACCTGGTTTGGCTCCGGAATCCATAAAGGAAACCCCCGTCCTTTCGGTGTGAGGTGTCGTTCATAGATGTCATTACCTTTTTGAAGGGGAATTTCCGGACGTTGCGAAGAAACATGGGACTGAGTCTGATAACATGTAGTATAAATAATTTAGTTTGATTTAGTTTTGCTCATCGACTTACCCTCTCTTGGTTGAGTTCTATCGGAATCAATTTTCGGAATTTCAGGTCAGGCTGCCGGAAAAAGGTAGACATAACATACCAGTACTTTGGGCAGAAGATGGGGTTGGATTGATATAGTCATGAAGGATGGACGACGAATGAGCCTGGGATTGATCAAAATACTCCTTGAACACTGTATCTGGACGGCTGGTGATGAAGAACTTGACTGGAAGAGATGTACTATGTTCTAAGATCACAGCAAGCAACTCAGCCACAAGGGAGTGGTCAGAGCATTCATCCAGAGCATCAAGAACAATCACTGCAACTACTTCTCTGCTATCCCTGTATGCAGTGGTGAGTGGTGTAACGATGAAATTCAGGAATTGTTTGTTAATCCTCCAAGCTGAGCAGTCAGGATTGGCTTCCACTACGTCCAGGATGAGATGGGACATAGAGGGAAGAAACCTAGCCAACTGAAGGGAGATGGTGGGGATGATGCAACGAACATTCCTGGTATCACCCCGGAGGTGAGAAGAGAAGAAGGTGCCACCAAGGGATTTCTTTGCACGGAGAATTTCACTGAATGAGTAAGCAATTGTCGTCTTGCCGGTTCCAGCCATCCCACTGAGCCAGTATACCATTGTAGTTGTCTTATCATTCGCCCACACTTGAAGTGTGTCAAGAATTGCCTCGCGAGTGTCCTTCCTACACGCGTTACGTGGAACAGGAGACGCCGCGTTATATTCTACGAATTGAGCACGTGGCATGAGTTTCTCAGATAGTGCATCCTATGAACGGGCTTTTAACGAAGATTGTCCGCTTCGAAGATTATATACACTCACCAAGATTCGAGCCTTCGGTTGTTCATTTCCATTCCCATCGGACACCTGGTAGACCTAACAGGAATATAGGATCGTCAATACGCAGATTAAATTTCAGGCACATGAAGTGGTAACTTACATTGGTGGCTACAATAAACGTCGGCTGATTCATGTTTATTTGAGCATTCTGGAAGAGAGACATTGGGCTATTGGCATTCAAAGGAGACAAATGCTAAATGGGCAGTAATTAATGACGACAGTCGTGAGTACGGCACAGACACCAACCATGGGTGTAGTTTCTGGTCTCGAGCTACCAACGGAACCAAATTGCCTGGGCATATCAGGTATCGTAACCGGGATAGAATTTGGAGGAGACATAGGGTCTGTTGCTGTACTCGCAACCGTTGTGTCAGAGGCATGGACGATGCTGACCGGAAATGAAGGAGGATGATCGAATGGCATACTGCTGTTCAGTGTGAGGAAGTTAATAATCCATAAAACGTCAGAACAGGACTCAGTTACTAACCTTGTTCTTGCGGCAGTACTAGTCGCCACCATATGGTCACTGAGGTTGGGCGGAGTTTCTGGCTTCGAGTTGCTAATAGAACCCAACTGCCTGGGCACGTCAGGCATCGATGGGGCAACAGCAATTGGAGGAGACATGGAGTCTGTGTCTGCAGTCGCAAGAGTAGTGTCAGGTGGACGGATGATGCTGACCATAGGGACTGGCAACGAAGAAAGATAATCGAATGGCACATTACTGTTAAGCATGAGGGGCGGATAGTAAGACAACAAAACCCCGTTACTCACCTTGTTCCTGCGACAGTACTAGTCGCCGCCACATGGTTATCAGATCTTGAATCCACGTCGATCAACGGTGGGCTGGGCGGGCGCGGCGGTTGGAGAAGGGAACCAATTTTCTTTTTGATAGATCGGGCACCTTCGATTATGCGCTTGTTCTTAGATGGTTTTTCGCTCGACATGATGATGATAGTCAAGAGAGGGCGACTTTGCTCTTCCCACGGTAAAGTCTGTTCTAATCTGAAAGGGCAGAAACTTGGTAGATGACACTGTGCTACCAAATGGCTGATCCCAACCACAGTCTCATATGTAATGGCTCTTCTCCGCTGGCTACCCTTTCGCTACTTCCTACTTTTACTTGCAAGTAACATTTTTTCGATGCCACTCCGGTAGATAATGCGTGGTAGGTAGGTTTCACTACCATACCGATATGAGAATTGAGAGGCGAGGAAATACTTTACAGTCCGTAAAGCTGTGAACCAGTGCAAAAGAATCGAGAAGGACGGAGACAGCGGGAAGATGGAGGCATCACGCTGACAGAGGGAAGATAGAGACGGCAGCAACAGTAAGAAGAATACAGAAGGCAGCATCAAGAAATTAGGTTAAGGCTTTGATTGCACATAAATGTCAAGTCCTCTTCGCTACTCCTACCTAACAGCCGACCATACACGACTCGCACATTGCTCCAAGTTTGAACATGATCTTACGCATAGGCGTTCTAAGAGGAGAGAGGCAAAGGATTATGCAGAAAAGAAATAAGGTGAATGGACAAAAACATCATAGGCATCAATCAAGCATCAATCGGCTACCTCATGATTAAGGAAGACGCTAGAAAAGGAAGGGATCAATTTAGATAGCTGAACAGATTGAGGACGCTGGGTCCTCAAACAATCCGGCGAATTATTTGCCTAGAACATGTGCACAAAAAAAGTTAAGTTTCGTCACCGTGTGCTAACAAATTTCAGTTGATCATGAGACCAGACCTCTGTGGGCTGCTTGGGTTGCATATGAGAGCTCAATGATTGAGGCTCAGCAGTCGAGTACGCTTGCTTTAAACCCATTTATATGCCGTCGTTCGTCCTTAAACTTACAGTGGTACCCTCCATTCCGGACGTGGAAACCTTGTATAGCCGTTGTTGAAAGATTAAGAAAGGACGCAAAGTAAAATGAGATATCATAAACAGAGGTTGTTGCCATAAATGCAGTTTATTCTGGTGATCACGTGCCTCTGATAAAACTTTCATTAACCCACTGAGATGCAAGTTAGTACCGTTAAACCTAAGCCTCGCCCGACTCAAAGTTCGCAAACGGGAATCTATAAAGTCGACTCCATCAAGGTAAAGCATTCCAAAAACTTGATACTAGTACATGACCTAACGAATTGCGACATCTAACTTGGTAGGACATTGCAGAGTCGTTGAATATAACGATATCTGATACCGTAGCATCATCGCTTGCTAGTGATGTTGAATACCGAATAAACCAAGTAATCGAGGTAATGTCTCGATATATATGTTGGTTCCTTGAGTATATATATTCATCTATCTTTTCAGGAAGCAGCGCGTTTTATGCGACATGGAAGGCGAACTATTATGACTACCGCAGATATTGATCAAGCACTTCGTGTTCTTAACATCGAACCTCTATACGGACACTCCCCATACAACCCAACCACCTTCCGAAGAGCATTGCCTTTCCCACAAGTACCAGCTGCAGGCCCCGTATATTTCGTTGAAGATGAAGAGATAGACTTTGATCGTGTATTGAGAGAAGAGAAGATTGCTCTTCCGAAGGGAGTCAGTTGGACTGCACATTGGTTAGCTGTAGAGGGCGTACAACCTCTCATACCCGAAAATCCACCCGCGATACCTCGCGATACGGACGTAGACCCTACTGCGAAGAGCGATCCTCTCAAACTGAACGGATTGACACCTGCAGTTAACGGGGTCGTCAATGGATTGGGTCTCCCATCAACAACCAATGGACCTCCAGGAACGAAGAAACCTGCTCAAAGTCAACAACTTGTAAAACAAGTTTTATCTCGAGAACTGCAGCTGTACTATGTACGTCTGACTTCTTCGTTATTGCCACCTTCTTCGGATATGCCCAAACGGACGGCGGCCCTGGCTAGTTTGAGGAACGATGCGGGGTTGCAGGCTCTTTTACCTTACCTGGTACGGTGGGTGGCCGAAGGTGTGGTGAATGCGTTGAAAGAGGGTTCGCAGGCGGAAAGTGAAGGAAAAGAGCTAGAGGTATTGTTAGATGTGATCAGTGCCATCTTGGACAACAATACACTCTTTGTAGAACCATATGTGAGTTTCTATCCTATCTGATCTTTTCTTTTGTCTCAACTATACTCAGTTGCATCAAATACTACCCCCAATCCTCTCCATCCTCCTGAATTCATCTCTACCCCCGAGTCATGCAACGTTACTCAGAACATCAGCGGCTCAGACACTCTCCAAACTCCTCACTCAACATTCAACGACATATCCTTCACTTTCCCCACGTATAATGAAGACGCTTCTGCTTGCTCTTATCTCACCTGGCAAAAGTCACGGTACTCGGGAAGGTGCTATTCGTGGACTCGTAGGTGTGGGAAAAGAGGCTGTAAGAAAAGGACTCGTAGAAGGAGGCGGTGCAAAAGTTGTCGGAGCAGAATGGGAATCTGGAGAAGGAGGGAGATCCACTGGGCTTGTGAATTCGGTTATGGTAAGTTTTGCAGTTTTTCTTTTGGCGGTCTGGGCTCATTATAATTATGTTGTAGGATGCTCTGCGGGTGCTTCAACCCGCTTCGGATATGAATGATTCGCTTGACCCGTCGAAAGTAGCGGATGCTGCTGTGCTTACCCAACTGAATGAGGTACTTGGAGGGTTCTTTGCAGGAAAAGTTTCAGTGGATGCTGCATGGGCTCGAGGGATATTGGGAATATCAAATTCCTAGCTTTTGGTATGCAGAACTGAATGTCTGTCGATCCAACCGTATTTTGTCAAAAGCTTGTATCACTTTGTTATTCTGTTATTTACAAAACATAAAGATATGCAATTTGCAAATGGAAAAAAAACACTTGAGACTTGAAAATGCGACGTTACGATGAATCTAAGGATCAAATATGTGCTACAGAAAAGACGAGATAGCGAGGACCAGTGAAGCAATATAACTTCTAGAAGCTATGTAGGTAAGCAAGAAGCAAGGACCGTGTACGATTGTTATAAATTTATGTGATCACCAACCATTCCAGATGCCAATCAAGACAAGGAACCCAAATATGCCGGCTATGACTCGCCCCACAAGGAGAGGTGGGCTATCTACGGTCCATTTATTGAATTTCGCTGTCGCAGACTCCACAGAAGCGAACAAAGACTCTCTTGATTCCATGAAATACTCCTTGAGGGATTCGTACTTGTCTCCTGGTGAACCTATTAAAATAAAGGTGTAGTGTCGGCAAGTGAAGAGGGAAAAAAGTGTAGTGAAAATGATTTACGTACCAGGGAGTATGCCGTGAGTGATGAAATTGAAGTTGAATAAGACGAGAATGATAATTTCTAGCACGAGCAGGCATGGCAGGAGAATTATCATGGGTCCAAAGAATATGGACCAACATATGATATGTATAGAGTGGGAGTGTGCTCTTACTAAATAGAAATGGTATCTTTATAAGATAATCGTAAAACAATGACTTTTTAAAACTGAAACACATACGGAAGGCATATGCAGTTGAGAAAGTATGTGAAGTCCATGCTGCGGAGGGCCATGAGTTTGGTGTTCATAGCGCAAGGCACACACGTCTCCTTTCGCAACGTGGAACGACAAGGAGAGGCATAAGTGTGAGTAAGTTGAACTCACTCAATGAGGGGGGAGTAATATGAACTAGCCATGCAGTGACAGCGTTCACGATGTTCACGATAAATTCCCCTAGGCAAGTATGAATACACAGACACTCCAACAGTTCGAATAAAAACGCCGTACATAACGCCCTCATGCCATTCCCCAACCATTCTAGTAGATCTTTCTCCTGGTCTAGTATGATGTTCGTGAATTCATTGGGGTTGGATGATAGTTGTGCAGCTACGACAGCGGTCATTTTCTGAAACAGAGAGAGGGTTGGAACGAAGAAGTCGTAACGGTGTGGTGGTCGCTGCCACGACCGATGAATGAAAAGGACTAATGGTAGCCTTGAGGCTGCCCAGGTGGTTGCTCAGCCTGGTTTAATTGTCAACATCAGCGCGTGACCGGAAGCTTCTGAGACTCGGAACACTCGATTGCCAATGCCATCATCCTACCATTTAATATTTACCCTGCTCACCATACAAGGTCTGAATGGAGAGAATCATGGCAAGGACGCACCGTTCTGAATGACTATCGTTGAAACCGTCCTTAAAGCAAACGTACCGTCCCCGGAACTTTTATGGAACCAAATCCCCCTCGTACACGCTCAACCTCAATAACTGAGCTCTCACATGCAGATTTTGAAATGACTCAAGCAGCTCAGGGTGATCTGGTAGTTTGTGTCTAGACTTTATTAACACATGGATAGGAGGCTGGCTCCTTAAATGGTCCGGAAAGGCAATACGAGTTTGACTCGTAATCTCACAACCAACACCAATATACATTAACTACTATGTGTAAGATCGCATTCAAACTTGAAGCAATGTGCGAGTCGCGGATGGTTGGTTGTTAGGTGGAACTGGGGAAGGAAACTTGAGGGCTTGAGGACTGGCACAATCCTGGAACCAACCGCCCCTGCCGCAGTGACTGATATCCTTCAAAGCACGACCTCCATTTATGTGAGACCGAAACCAACGTACTCATATCAACTTGTACCTAATTTCTCGGTGGTCTGTCTTTTGTATTTCTTTCAACTGTTGCTGCTGTGTCTCCGTCTTTCCTCCATCCCCCGACGCCTTCTCGGTCTTTTTGCACTATCACTTCTATGAATTTGTCGTTACTGGCAGGAGGAAATGTTGTGGGACCAACGATACCTGCTGTGGGTTGGCGGCACTTCCATTTAGGGGGCTTCGGTAAGTCGCTGTTTATTATCAATAATGCTATTGACGTAGCGGGCAAATTCAGATCTACCTGATTTCTACCGCCAACGCACCAATGCGGGGGCTCAGGATCACATATTTTAACAGATGACATGAACATCATTGGTATTACAACCCCAACTACCTCAATATCTTCCGCAACACTTATGATAACGGCTGATGCGGCTGAAGTCCTCAAAACCTGTTTGACCTCAAGTGGCAAGTTCGCGTAGAATGACACGGTCATCTCCGCTGATTTTGAAAAAATGGAATTGCCTGCCACTCTAGAACTAATCTCTGTTATGGTGGAACCTTGTTCATCGATCGAGGCTGTATCATGGGGAAAGTGATGGAGAGTAAGGGCCTGTTGGATGATTTGAGGTCTTAAGGGAGAATTTCCGCGAGTTTGTAGTCTGCTGGGGCGACGTGGAGCAGGCGATGGAGAAAATGTAGCCGTTCTGTAGACCGGTGACCGTCAGTTCAATATTGAAGAATCCAAAACATTGTTCTACTTATTATCTTCTACCTTACATATTCGATATGCTCTAGGAAGCTATTTTTTGTGCGCAATAACAACCCATGTCTTGTAAGGATATTCAAACGAACCTTGTGCCTCGTCGATCCAAACTTTATCAAGGCCTTGGTCAATGACTTTCTTGATCTCCTCTTGCACCTCTGCCCTTTCGTCGTCCGACAAAGCGACAATGTAACTCGCACTAGCAGCTCTATCGACAATAATTTCCTTGTTAGCATGGAGTTTATAGTCCCATTTTTTTTCCTCGGGTGGATTGAATTCCCTTCGGTAAGACGGAGTATCAAAAGTCTGGCGCCAGTACATGTGACGGAATTGCGGAGTGTTCTGTTCGTGCGCTCCTATGATATCCCCGACTTTGGCGACCCATCGCGCCCCATCCCTATAAAAGCATGAGAATCAGGGGAACGAATCATAAACCAAATCGATAACAGACCTATCATGTAAATTCCAAACAAAGGCGACAGTGCCATTGGGCCTAAGGATACGAGAGAATTCTGCAGAAGCCGCTCCATAGTCGGGACACCAATGGAAGGCCTAACATGGAATTGGCTGCATGGACAAAAAATGAAGGAAAACGCTCCATACTTGAGCGATGACAACAAGGTTAGCCCAACCCTCAGGGATACCAGTTGCGTCGAAGGTGCCTTCAGCAACTGTTACACGATCATCTTTGACTGCTTGGGAGAAAAAGGATCGCATTCCTTCACTTGGCTCAATGGCTTTGATTTGTTTAATTGCTGCGTTCCATTGTGGATCAGCTAGTAGAGCACGAGTGAATATGCCAGTTCCTGATCCAATTCTAGATAGAGATTAGTAGAATAAAAGAAGAAACTGAGGGTGTGTTCACTCTACGATGTTGAGCTGTGACTTTGATTTGACAGCGCTGAGGATAAATTCCAATGCAAATGGTTGGTAGGAAGGCCGAACACTGACAAGGCCAGGTGAGTTTACGTAAATAAAGTAAGATATACCGTGACTGACCGGTCGTAGAGATGGTTTGTTCCTGGACCAAAACCTACCTGAGCGATTGTGTGGATGGGCGCCATAATGAAACCTACGTTCCATACTAGGACCCTGGGCAAACTGGCGGTCTATTTTTGTCCGGACAGGGTGTTGCGATTCAGTGCGATTCTGGTCCGGATTGCACCTAGGTTCCCAAAATTTATCCAAAAATATGTCTGGATTGTTGACAGGCTAGCCATTTTTGGGCCCAATTTTGTCCGGATCGGTAGATCGGGCCCCTATATAGGGCTGGAAAAAGACTCTCGCTCGCCTCGAAAAGCACGATTCTAGCTTAGAATGAGCATCTACATGCAAACAAACTATTTTCTTAATCATCCCCCTTCAATATTTCCACCGCGCTATCCAAACAATTTGATAGCAGCGGAAATGTGACAGGTCCTGCTGGGAAAATTCAATGGAAATGAATTGTGTTGAAGGTGCCAGTAGGTGTAATAAATTATAATTGCTTTGTTTGAAAGATTGAAATCGCCTTGCAAACAGAACGAATAACATACAGAAAAGAAAGAAAAAATCAGGGAGGGAATCGAACCACTAGCCCTGACAGACTACACCATATTTTAATATATTAGTGTCCTAAAATTTGTCCGGATAGGATAGGCAACTAACCTATCCCAACTTCCTCAAACTTGTCTGGATTCTGGTGCTGGCTGCCCAAAAAAAATCGGCAAATCTTGTCCGGATTAATATTGAGCTGTTGGTCAAAAAATCTCAAATCCTGTCCGGATTCTCCCACCTATTGTCCTCCGATACTCTACAAGACAAAAATATACCATTGAGAATGTTCATTACATAATGCATTGGTAATTTTCATATTTAATCTTTCCAGTGTTACTCACCTAGATTGAAGATATGGCTCAGTATTCTTCTCTGATTGAACAATCATTATATATCGTGCCCTCCTTCACACTCGAATGCGGGTCAGTACTCAAACACGTACCGATCGCATTCAAAACATGGGGAAAGTTGAACGAGACCAACGATAATGTGATGATCATCTGTCATGCGTTCACTGGAAGCGCGGATGTCGAAGATTGGTGAGTGGTAAGTAACAAGTGTCGACGGTCTAGGCTCAACAGCTCTTAATCGTTCTAGGTGGGGTCCTCTCATGGGTAGAGGGAAGGCTTTCGATCCGAATCGTTTCTTTATTATATGTGCAAATACCCTGGGTTCGCCTTATGGTTCAGCTTCACCTCTTACTATCAACCCTGATACGGGAAAACAATATGGACCCGAATTCCCTCCAACTACCATTCGCGATGATGTTGGGTATGTGTCTGTGTCATATTCACACTCTGAATTTTTTCTGAAGATACATGGATATAGGATACATAAGCTTGTTCTCGATCACTTAGGAATTCGCTCTGTTGCTGTCGTCATCGGGGGATCCATGGGAGGGATGGCTGTTCTCGAGTGGCCTCTTTGTACACCCCCAGGCTACGTACGCCGTGTCATACCCCTTGCGACGTCTGCTCGTCATTCTGCGTGGTGTATCAGTTGGGGCGAAGCCCAACGACAGAGCATCTACAGTGATCCAGGGTATCAAGATGGTTTCTACACGTCACAACCCGTTTCTGGACTGGCAGCAGCTAGAATGAGTGCTCTTCTGACTTATCGTTCGAGAGACTCCTTCGAAAGTCGCTTCGGGCGTAAGCCGCAATTAAACAAACCTCTGCATGGGACTCTAACGCCTCCCGCGTCTCCAAAACCATCAGAGGCAGACGAAGCGATAGCTGCCCATAACGATGGCCTTCGAAATCCGAGACCTCGTCAATCAAGTTCTTCAAACACTGCTCAAGAACTTCAATCACCAACTCCTCAGAAACATCCCATTTTTTCTGCCCAATCCTACCTCAGGTACCAAGGCGACAAGTTCACATCACGATTTGACGCCAATTGTTATATCCATATCACCCGAAAATTGGATACACATGATGTCGCTCGAGACCGTGTCATTGATGGTATCGACGGAAGTTCTCCACTCGCTCTGCCCAAAGTTCTGTCCACATTACCATCTCATGCACTTGTCATCAGTATCGCCACAGATGGGCTTTTCACGACGTCAGAGCAACGGGAACTAGCAGCACATATACCACAAGCCGAGCTAGTGGTGATACCCTCTCCTGACGGTCATGACGGGTTCCTTCTGGAGTTTGAGCAGATTAACACACATATTCTTCATTATTTGAAGAGGGAGTTCCCTGAATATTATGACAAAGATATAGAGGCGATAGAGGAGGGCTTTACAATCAAAAAGACGAGCGTGTTTGGCGAGGCGGAGGTTGATATCACAAGTTGGTAGACATCATGATGCGTTTTTATTTTATTGCTATAATTAATCAAAAGGCATGGGTACATTCCTTTCGTGATTAATTTATTCATAAATATGCGTCGGGGTGCATGGGACATCTCGAATCTTTGCGGGCGCCTATTATCCAAAACGGATGGCTAGCGAAACTACCCTGTAGAAAAATCGAAACAAAGGTTCTGATGTATAGTGATTTGAAAAAACAGACAGGTAGGAATCATTTCTGATAATGATGATGGTGGTGGATCCTCTGGAGGGAAGCGCAGTTATGAACAGGACTCAGAGGTCAATCAAAAGCTGCGCTGAGGAGTAAGCGCATTGAATAAAAGGCAGTTAGAACTCTATAGCAGCGCGCACTTTGCATGCAAAAAATCTGCGGGGCACGATTCACTTTGAACGCTGTGGAAGAGTCAGAATATAGATTTGAAGGTGGGAATGAGGCAAGTTACCGACTCGGACGAGATAGGCAGTAATTATACTAGTAATCGGTACTGATCCAGCAATGAGCGCTAGTTGCCCCCATCCCTTTGCAATGCTTCCTTTCGTCCCAGCCTCATTCGGTGACATCGTTACTGCTGCTGGTATTGCTCGCTCAATCTACAAGGCTCTCAGCGACCGTGACAGCACAGGCTCTTCATACGAGTATCAATGCTTGATCACGGAGCTGCGTTCTTTCGAACAGGCCCTGAAAACGGTCGAGGATGCCATTATTGTGATTCCCCCAAGTGGACGTCTTGCCCAGGATATCAAGGCAGAAACGACGACCTGTCTTGAATTGCTGAAGACGTTCCTCGAATGCATCAAGTCATACCAGAAGGCTCTAGGCGGAGGTGGAAAGGGCGCCTCTTGGCGCAAAATCGGTTGGGGTCTCCTTAAGGCTGACGAAGTTGCGAGTTTCAGACAGAAACTTTCCCAACATAAGCAGAATATCACGATGTTCTTGAACGGGCTAGTGATGTAAATCTTCTCTATCTCCACGTCTGTCATACTGATGTCGCCTTTGCGATCTCAGTATTGTAGCTGCGTCTTATGCGGACGAAACAAGGCAGAGCTTAGCATCGACGAGGGAAGAGTTATTGGTCCTACAGAAGCGACTGCCTCGATCCCTTGGATATGGTGACGGAAACTCAGTGACCGTGATAAATGCATTTGGGAACCCTATGACGTTTCCCCTAGAGCTTTGCTTCACGCCGGATGTGCGCCTTTTGTATTACACTTCGTCGTATGTACTGACGGGTAAAGACAGAGACTCCATGATACACTGAGGAGCTATTACAAGGGGAAATGCGGCTACGGTCACGTCCAGCTCCACAAGTACAGCATTTCAACCAAGGATGGCAACTCGTTAGTTGAGGCTGATAACTGGGGTTCAGTCGTCAAGAAAGGGACGGTGCTCGTCATGAGCATGATGTTGGAGAAGCTAGCACTAGAGTGGGGTCATAGATGGAACAATTTGTCTCCCACCATTATATGGGCTGCCTTCGGGAGACTAGAGTGGGGTCAGCACCAGAATACATGTCCAACCTGTTACGTCACAGATCTTGGTGTGATGCCAGATTTTACTGAATTTTTCTGAATTTTCTGTTGTTGAACGTGGGTGATTACAGTCGGCGATGCGAGAGATACTTCGGTTCCAACGAAGACATCCGGGGCAACTTGGGACTCGTCTGGATGGGATGATAGTGTTACGGAGTTCCGAAACATCCGCATTGTGCTTGTCGGTCTTGTACGTTGATCCATTTGACTGAAGACTTCTCGTCTGATCATCCTTATCCCATCCCATCCCATCCCCAGCTTGTACGTGAACCTGTCAATTGATTGTAGATGTCTTGTCCGATCATCCCATCCCACCCCATCCTCTTCGTCGATCTCCAGGAGGTACGTGAACTTGTCAATTGATTACAGACGTCTTGTCTGATCATCCTTTTCGTCATCTCCAGGAAGTATGTGAACTTGTCACTCGATTTCAGACATCTTGCCTGATCATCATCTTCGTCCATCTCCAGACCGTACGTGAACTTGTCGACTGATTGCAAACGTCTCGTCTCATCCTCTTTATCCATCTCCAGGGAGTATGTGAACTTGTCAATTGATTGCAGGTCCCTCTTCTGATCATCCCATCCCATCCTCTTCGTCCGTCTCCAGAGAGTACGTGAACTTGTCAATCGATCCCAGACGTCTTGTCTGATCATCCTTTTCGTCACCTCCAGGACGTACGTGAACTTGTCAATTGATTGCAGATGTCTTGTCTGATCATCCCATCCCATCGTCTTCATCCATCTCCAGGAAGTACGTGAACTTGTTAGTTGATTGCAGACGTCTTGTCTGATCATCCTTTTCGTCATCTCTAGTATGTACGTGAACTTGTCAAGTGATTGCAGACGTCCTGTCTGATCACCCCATCCCATCCTCTTTGTATCTCCGGATAGTATGTGAACTTGTCAACTGATTGTAGACGACGTGTTGTCTGATCATCCATTTCGTCATCTCCAGATATATGACTAACTGCAAATGTCGTCATATCCAGCCTGTATGTGAACTTGTCAATTAATTGCAGACGTCTTATCTGATCATCATCTTCGTCCATCTCCAGGAAGTACGTGAACTTGTTGAGTGATTGCAGATGTCTTGTCTGATCATCCCATCCCGTCCTCTTTGTCCGTCTCCAGACAGTAGGTGAATGTGTCGATTGATTACAGACGCCTTGTCTGATCATCCCATCCCATCCTTCATCCATCTCTAGAGGTACGTGAACTTGCCCATTCATTGCAGATCCCTCCTCTGATCATCCCATCCCATCCTGGTCTGCAGGAAGTATGTGAACTTGTCAATTGATTTCAGACGTCTTATCTGATCAATAATCATCCTCTTTGTCCATCTCCAGGCAGTACGTGAATTTGTCAATTGATTTCGGACGTCTTGTCTGATCATCCTTTTTGTCATCTCCAGTTTGTGCGTGAACTTGTCGATTGATTGCAGACCCCTCTTCTGATCATCCCATCCCATCTTTCGTCCATCTTAAGAGAGTACGTGAACCTGTCAATTGAGTTTGGCGTTGTTTTTGATAATCCTGACACCTTCCTCATCCTACTGGGTATGTAACCTATCCCTTGGTGACAACAAACAAACTCACCTCCTGCCCACTGTATTCTCTTCCCGTTATGTGAGCCTTTTTTTATAGCTCCCCGCCTCCATGTTAATGGACTTTATCTCCTGCAGCTACATCATATTTAGCGCGACGCAGAAGCTGTAGGGGCCAATCGATGTGGGTGCTCTACAAGTCTATCCTTATCTAACCTGATGATCATACTGGATAGTTGTCGAAATTTCTTAACTGTGAGATCAGAAAACTCATCACATGCAACTCTTAGGTTATTAAGTGCGAAGCTTCGACTTAGTGATGGATCGAATCGCCTTCGTTCATTCGCAATAGGATTGTTCCTCATGCTTTGTCTTGGTCTATGTCCGCGATTTTGTCCAAAATGGCAGAAATGAATACAAATATCCTAGCCGTGATGCCGAGCCAGATTTGGAAACTCTTCAAACGTTCACAGCTTGTTCACACCTCAGTTTCAGGAACGTGTGGACTTCACCTACGCACATGCAGCGCCTTCATTGTTGCTGGCGATGTCCGTCTTGTGGCCATCCTGATGTAGTCAAGTGGTTACAAATAAGCCTCGTATGATGCATTTTATCAAGGTAAATGGGGGATTTTAATTCATCTAAGTCCTTAGTCGACGATTGCCTATTCGGCGCGCTAAATTTAGGCAAGGGCTTGTTAACCCTTCATTCAATGTAGCAACTGATGATTTTCATAGTGATAAAGAGAGCCGGTTTAGAACTACTGTCGTTTCTCCCCTGATCGGCCAATCGTGCACTCAAGATCAGCAATGTTTTTTTGCTATAAAATGGGTAGTTGCAGTAAGTATCATTCCCTCAGTCATTCACATTGGTCTTTGGTCTAACTATGCCAACCAATCAATCACCCACGCTCGTGGCTACATTTCAAGGTCCAATCGCCCAATACCACAATTCCATCAACTCATTCATTCTAGATGCCAATGGCCATCGTTTCGCCGCTACAACAAAATCCCAGTTCATTGTAATAAGTACCTTTATAACACTGACAAGCGGCTTCATACAATTCATCCTCCACTTCCTCTGCTTCCATTACCTCTTGTTGTATGTGTTACAGCATTGGCTTACGGTTTATTCTCATGAATAGAAATTAGAATATTGAAATTCAACTTCATCGTGGTTCTTCAACCTTTAACTTGAATTTTATTCACACCAGGGACGTCATGTGATCAAGCAATTTCTTCGTTCCCACACTTATGTACTTCTTCCCCGAGTAACCCCGCTATATAACGTGTCTCTAGCTATATTTATATTAAGGCTAGTATCTCTTCCCTTCCCTGACATTAACAATGTGTAAGGAAGAAGGCTTTCTACAGAACCCATTCTCCATCTTGTCGTGTATGTAAGATTAAATCGGAGATTCAACCCAGCACAATTGACGCCCGAAGTGTGCCCAGTTCTCTGGATGTTTTTGGCCTTCCATATGACCAAAAATTCGCCTCAGGTTTCCTCCTGCTGACGTTATGTGTACTCGACCTGCCACACATGCCGCCGAGTCAGTCAGACAGAAGACACAAACCGCGTGCAATTGTATGAGCATACCAATCAGGCAAGCTCTTCAAAGTCCGGATCGGGTACCACATCACCGTAAAAATGTACGAGGGTAAACATAATCAGTGGATTGGCCAGACCATGAGGAGGAGCGAACGTGCGCTAAACCAAAGATCTATACTCTGCCCACGTCAGTATTATAAAAACGATGCTCTTGAGAACCTCATCCCAGGCTCAAGTTGAAAATGGTTCCCCTTCGAACCACTGTTCTCGTTCTCGCCAGCGCTATTGCGGTTTCTGCCGCTAGTAGTCCCCTCGATAACATCAAGAACGTCGTCGTACTTGTCCAGGAGAATCGGTAAGCTACAATATACATCTCCTACATTGAATCTATTCATAAAGAGCTTTGCATTGATCCACAGTTCATTCGATTGGTTCTTCGGAGATCTCTCCCATAGCAAGGATATTGACAACATCCGTAACTTGAAGCGACAAATTTGCAACCCCGTAAGTCCCTTTCCCAATGGTAAACTGGCTGCCGTGTGATCAGCATTGATTCACCATATTCGACAAATATTATTCTAGGCCAACGTAACTGATCCAAATAGTGTTGAAGTTTGCGCTACAGCGACAGCTGGAAATCTATCTCCCGATGATCCAAACCATTCCGTCAGCGGAGTTACCTTCCAAATATTCTCTACCTTTCACCCCAACGAGGCCCTGCCCGCTGCGGAAGTTTTTGCGGACGAGACGATGCTTGGTTTCCTCCAAGAGCAAGCCGCGTCTTTCCACACCACCAACCTCACCCGTGCAAGCGAGAGTATCCTTTATATCTCCGAGAAGCTCATCCCAGTATACAAAAAACTTGCCGAAGACTTTGTACTCTTTGATAGGTGGTTTGCCGACGTTCCCGGACCTACCAACCCTAACAGGTGATTTCTATCCAATGCTGTCCTAAGTTGATGTGGTTTTTGATTTCACGTTGTTTCGACTTTCTAACAAACTAATAGAGCATACTTGACGTCCGGTGCTTCCAATGGACACGGAAAGAACGATAACTCATTCAACATCTTCGGCCTGCCCCAACGTTCTATTTTCCAGCAGCTTTCAGAGAATAACGTCACTTGGATCAACTACTTCAACTCTAGCTTCAACCCAGATGCCGAGTTCTACTCCTGGACCCAGTCTGAGGGAAAGGTCGCTACCAATGTCAAGCCCATTGCCCAATTCTTTTCCGATGCGAAAGCTGGAACGCTTCCTCAATTCACTTATATTAACCCTGAGGTGCATATTGAATTTTCCATGAGTATTTCACACAGAGATGTTCTAATCAATCTTCCTTTTCTCGACGGATTAGTGCTGCAGTTTCTCTTCCATGCATCCTCCCAGCCCAATCAACCTGGGTGAAGTGTGGACTAAATCGATCTATGAGGCTATTCGCAATGGTCCTCAGTGGGAAAACACCTTATTCCTCATTACCTTTGACGAACACGGTGTATGTCATTACACATCCTCAATCACAATATTGACTCGTCTGATTCATCAATCCTCCACAGGGATTTGCTGACCACGTCCCCCCTCCCGTTGGTGTCCCAAACCCCGACGGCTTAACCTACACCGAAGTTGCTGGTGATGGCAAGAACTATACTTTCAACTTTGACCGCCTTGGAGTCCGGTACGTCTTCATTTGAAGTCATTTATGGTCATTTGTACATACTTATCGTATATCATTCAGTGTCCCAACGCTCCTGATTTCTCCTTGGGTTGGGAAAGGAGTCGTCGAGCACAACGGTGTCAACAATGGTTTAACCTACACACACTCTTCTCTTCCTGCATTTATCGGCAAGGTAAGTTTCTTCAAATTATTAATTATATGCCTAATACCGACGGAATATTGCCACTCTTCTAGCTCTGGAACCTCGACAAGGGCGTCCCTTTGACATCTCGTGTAGCCTTCGCGTCTTCTTTCGAGCATCTCATTACGGACAAATTCCGTCATGACGCCCCGGCCAAGTTGCCCAACCCAATTGAAGACTGAATATGAGGCTCGTAAGCCCTTTCTATCACCCATTCGATCAAATTATCTCGTTTGCGGTTATAGCTAAGAAGCCCTTCTTATTTCCCCCTTCATTCAAAAATTCTTCTGTTGTGTAAATTTCATTAAAAATATATATTGAAACCCGGTTGGCAATACCTATAGATCTCAAAGCAAATTTTTCCCGCAGTCTAATTAGTAAACAGTAAGTACTGAAATGGTACACATGGACCATATGTATTGAATTCGAATTAGCTGAGACTGGGAATAGTTTCATCCCTTAGAGATTTGTCGAACTCACCGGGTGGCGTTAATGGTCAAAAGTTCAAAGAATACCTCACGCCGCGTCAAGGGCCGCTCGGCAGTGTGAAAGAAACATTTTGAACGAAGCCTCCTTGACAAGTCAGTCAGTACAAATATGTAGATGTGTATCATGCCCAGATCAGAGTTCATGCTTAGTTTGTTATATTCCAACGGAAGAACCAAATAAATCATATCGTCCTCAGAGTTTATTGGAAAGTAAATGTCGAATTCCGATGAGTCCACACCCTTACTTGACTACACCACAGCCATCCGAACCGCCCAAGAAACCAGGAAAAGCCAAGTCGCCCTCCACCAAAGCTCTCAACGTATTCTCTGACGATGGTTCATTCCTCAATAGAATAAAACGAAATACTATCAACCAGAAGGTCTGAATTCATTCTCGAATTACAATTGTTATTTACACATTATATACTTGAGTTTGCTAATGTTGAGAGTTCACTTTCTTTATTTTTAAAAACAGGGAGAGGAAGATAAGAAGAAAGAACAGGAAGCCTTGGAGAGGTTGGTTTTTAGGACCTTCTGAATGACATGTTTTTCTGTTGTCTTTCGCGCTCATCATTTCGCGCTCACTACAGGAAGAAAGCCTTTGACAGTCGTTTCGTACGTCCTTCTCATACACATTACCGTCCCAAATATCTCAATTTCTACATTATCTCTCCAGAAAAACAGGGGCAAACGTCCTCTCCCTACCTCCTCTAACCCAACTCACACTTCAGATGTCACACCCGACAACGAAGAACCGCCTTCCAAGAAGGTTAAATACAGCGACAAGAGTACGAAACAGGATGTAAAATCTCAAGGTCTGCTCAGAACCACTTTTTAAACAATTCAAAATTCCACATATTAACGTACTTATAATCCAAACCAAAAAAGAGAAAGAAGTCAGCAGTGAATATCACAAAGCACTTGCATTATACACTATCAATACCTCGAAAGAGCCTGGAACTGTGAGATCGTTCTTCAAATGATATATACCCTTCAATTCGAATGTGCGTCAACAATATTTTAATTTTGGGGACCGGGGGCTCGAAACTGACATCTGCTCCTAAAGCCACAGATTAGTATGCCTAGCCAGATATCCCCACGTCCGATTTTCGTGTCGCCACGAATCATATGTCGCAAATGCCCATGTCAATAACTTTAGATGAATTATTATTACTACGATGCTTGAAACCCTAAGTATCAGTAGATGAAGTGTGCGCAATAGCCCAGGAAACATGAGTCGCCTGGTAAATGAATGATATTAGGAGCCATAGTAGTAAATTTGATTGAAACTGGATTGTACAATTGATAATATCCACAGGGAAAAAAGATTGACGTTAGAACCATAAAATCATTGCTCCAGCTCAAGAATACGATAGACCTGAGGTTTTTCCATCAACACTTGGCGCATATTTAAGGCATTAAAATAGCGACCTCACCTTTACTGTACCACTCTTCAGATCTTCCAAACGATAACTTACAGACTCAACGGTCTGTAAAGAAAAATTCCATCAGCTCTGAGAAGAACCCAAAGCTAGAAAAAAGGCACACACCTGCTGCCCAACATGTTGATTGGCATGGAACACCCTGACTTTCGACTTCTTCGCCTCAAACTCACCCACAATACCCAACAAGTCCTCTCCAGACCCACCCACATTCTGATGATATATTTGTATCCCTTTATGGCCCTTCAATTTCCCTTCATGGATCTCGACAATATCCCCCGGCATGATCTCGCTAACACGTTTTTGCACTGAAGATCCATTCTGAGCATAGACGAGATAACCATATTCACCCGAAGCGATTGAGATGGGAGCGGCGTTGGGAACCCCAGCGAGTACAGCGGCAATAAACCCTGCGTAGGTGCCATCTCCAATGAGAGACTTCTTGGATTTTTCAAAGAGGGTGGTTGCTACTTCACATACTTGTACTCCGACACGACCCCAGATCATCATGAGCTCGTCTGTAGAGAGTTGTAGTTCGGATGGTAACATAGCTTTAGGTTTAGGTGGGAGAACTGCGGGTTGTTTGGTTGGTGGTGGTGGGGGCTGGGAAGTGGGAGAGATAGGTTCACCCGCATCTGTCCAAGACAATGATAGATCAGCGCTATTCCCAAAGTCTAGAGAAGCGGTCGGGATAGATGGAAGTTCCCATTGCGAGGAGATACTATTAGGGTCAGAAGTCTGTGGGATCCCCATTGGATTAGGCGTCGATCGAGCAGGAGGAAACCGACTGTTACGACGACTAGGCGGTGATGCTTCCTCAAGACTGCGAGGTTCATCTACCATCACATATTCAGACTGAGGATGTGCAGGCAAAAAGCTTGATCGTGTTGGGCTGAATCCAAACTCTACACTTCCAGTTGATTTAGAGGCCTGCACGCTAGACCTACGTGCAGGCAATGCAACAGGAACCGGAGGACGAGAAGCCGGGATAGGAGGTGGTGGAGGTGGAGGAGAGGAAACCGCTTTTTCACTCGACTCCCTACGATACGCAACTCGTCCTCCTCTAGAAGGAACGGGAGGGGGAGGGGGAGGCGTCGTCTCTTCAAATTCCTCGGCCACATCCTCAAAATCAACTTCCTCCATCTCACTCTCCTCCGCCTCAACTTTAACGCCATCATCAGATGCCCGCTCAGAATCTGTATCATGAATTTGAGGTCGCGTCGGTGGTGGTGGAGGTCGCACAGGTGGCGGTACGGCACGTGTAGGCGATAAAGGTGGCACATTATCGTCTCTTAAAGAATGAGCCCTCTGAGGAGGAAGGGACCCCACCCCCATCGGCATCATTCCAATTCTCATCCCGCCCATCCCAGCAAGCTTAGCAGCAATTCGTTCTTTACGTGCTCGTTCTTCCTCCTCTTCCGAAACCTCCACAGGCCCTTCTACATCCTCTACATCTGCCTGGGGATAATGTTCAGGATGATGGTGACTGCCGCCTTCTTCATCCAGTTCTTCTTCCTGAGGAACACGAGGTGCTGGTGGTGGTCGACTGATAGCAGTAGGAATGGGTGCAGCACCAAACTTGATCCCACCAAGCTTAGCCATACGTTCAGCTATAGTCTGTCGTTTTACTTGGTCTTGTTCTTGCTGCTGCTGTGCTTCATCACGTTCCTCAGGCCGTGCCGGCATAGTGGGCGATGGTACTTGAACCGGAAGGCCTGGTGTATCATCTGATGCTGAACCATGCATATTCACCATAGAACCTCGTCTGCTTGGACTATGGAATGCCGGATCAATAGGATCTGTTCGGGTTCAAAATAAAACATCAGTATATCTCATAATTTTGGTACAGAACTTACCACCCTCTTCTTCATCTAAAACCTCTTCAGTATCAGGTTCAGGTTCAGATACGGCAACTGACGGCATCCCATAAGACGAAAGGGATTCTTCGTTTGCGGGAACAGAAGGTACAGAGCGTCGAGGTGTAGCAGGTGGTCCTTGCACAGGCGTTGGTGCTGCCGGAGTAACGGCGGTATGCCGAGGACGAACAGGCAATGCCTGTCCATCATGATCTGAATCAGGTTCGGAAATATCTGATGGAGGCGCAGATAGATGATGGTGGTGGAGACGAACATGAGAAGGAAGCGCAGCTGGTGGTCGAGTGGGAGGTGGAATAGACGACGACGCTTCCGACGATCTCCGCTGCAGTACAGGTAAAGCTGGGGCATCATTCTCTGAACCATCTTCATCCTCATCTGCTTTGTAACGCTGTCCTCCCCTGACCGGATGCTGTAAAACTGGGCCTCTCGGTTGTACAGCGAATAAATGGGGTGGAGCTAGTCCTTCATGTCCTTCATCGTCCGTCCCTGCTTCTTCCTCTTCTTCCTCTTCCTGCTCTTCCGGAGCTTGAGGAACAATCCTTCGTGGAGGTTGGGCAGGCCTAGCTGGCGGCGAAGGAGCCTCATGACTCACGGGTGGATCAGGCAGTCGCGAAGGTGGTGATAAATGTCGCGTAGTAGGGTAAGCAGTATGCTCTTCTTCTTCATCATGCCGTCCATATTGTTGCACTTGGACAAACGACCGAGGGCCACTAGGAATAGGTGGTCGAAGTACAGGATCATGTAACTGGTGAGCAGGCGCAGCATCAGCCTGTTGATGGAGGTGGTGGCGAGGAAGAGGAGGCTCGTATGCCGACAACGACGATTCTTCCATCGATTTCTCATGTGCACGTAAATCATAGGACGAGCCTTCTTCGTCATAGACGTCGTTATCTTCGCCTTCAACTTCTATGAGTCGAAAAAAGGGATTGCAATCAATAACGTCGTTACATTATTTTTTTACTCAGAAAATAAGAATACGGAATAATGAAAGGGAAAAAAAGGAAAAAACATTTATTTACCATCTGAATATTCCGCTTCTCCTTGTTCTTCTTCGACTTTAGATTCGACAACAGGCAGGGGAAGAGGATCAGCTACCTCATGAGAAGAGCGTAGACTGGCCCTTCTCGTGGGAATGTCTGGACGATGGGGTGATGTCGGAACAGCTGGTGGCGAAGCATAACTAGTGATGACCGGCGAAGACCCATGACCAGTCTCTTCCGATGATCGACGCAAAGGTAATGGTGCCGCAAACGGATTGACCCCACCCATTTTCGCCAATCGCTCAGCAACTCGTTTCCGACGAGCTTCCTCCACAGCATCTTCATCTTCATCTTCATCCTGTGTACTGGCAACACCAACCGCAGAAGATGGTTGAGGCCCTGCATCAGCCTTAACGTGGTGACCGTCATGTTGTTGGAGGCGCTGGTGTTCATGATGTTCTGCCGCATACTTTTCGTCATAACCTTGAGAATGCTCGTCTTCATATTCGTAGTGACTTCCATCATCGTCAGACTGGTCTTCCGTAACCACAGCTTCCAATTGGTCAGGGTAATCAATATGAACATGTTCATGTTTGTGTTCTTGCTTTAGCTCGTCTGAGGATACGACAGTAGCGGGTTGAAGTTTGTACGCAAATTCTTGTTCTTTCGATTCACCAGAGCCGGCTGGTTCGCTTTCAGCGACCAATTCTTCCACAAATTCGTGCTGGACATTGGAGTAGATAGATTGAGGTTCGTCATGGATCTCGCCCTGGTGAATATCGATCTCCTTCTGGCCAAGAAGGCCCTCATGCTCAGGAAGCTCGATGGCCGCCTTTTGTTCAACTTCATCGACAGTAGAAATGATGGCTGGAGCAGCAATAACCTCTTCCACTCGTTCTTCAGGAACCTCAGGAACTTCGGGTGGAGGAGCGGTAGGCTTCACAGGTTTCTTACGAGGGGGTCCAGCTCGACGAGGCACCGTAGGCACTGGCATAGAAGGGGGGCTTCGAGCAGTATTTGTCTCTGTAGAGTCCACAGAAAGAAGGGATGCATTTTCGGAGTTTTTACGGACTGGTAAGTATTCTTCAGAACAAGAACCAGAGGGTTGGAATTAGATAATGCAAGCTGAGATTGAAACAATTATAATGCTTACCTGAAGCTAATTCAACGTCTGATTGAGCTTGGATATGAGGACTGTCCGTAAGGTTGGGCGGGGATGCAACAGGCGAAGAAGCGATGTTTCCTTCTATAGATTTGCCTCTTTCTTCGAAGCTAAGACTATCACGTTTGGGCACCTCCTCACGATCTTCCTGTTTAGGAACATCCTCGCGAGTAGGCTTCCTGACTGGAACCGGTGGTTTCTTGGCCAGCACAGGCGGAGTCATACCCATTCGGGCACCGCCTAAACGAGCCATGCGAGCGGCGATGGCGGCTCTGCGTTGTCGTTCCTCTTCTTCAGGGTCAGTAGTCCCGTCGGCATCGCCCTCGGTGGAAGTGGTGGGTTCAGCTACTGACGATTCTTCAGCAATAGGCTTAGGAAGATCAAGACTCCCACTAGACTTCACAGAAACGGGAGGCGATTTGGTCCTCTCAACCGCAGCAGCGGGTGGTTCGTCGCCAGTAGTATTACTATCTTGGTCATCGTTATCGGCAGGAGCCGCAACAGCCGGAGGGGGTTTCCACCTCGGTTTCTCAACTGCAGGCTTGGGTGCCAAAGGAGGTGCTGGCGCACCGAAAGCACCTCTGCCCTGCAATGCAGCCATACGATCCTTTAAACTCCCGCCGCCGCCTTTCGTAATGCTTTCTTTGGCATCGGAGGCTGACATAGTTCCCGTCGCCTTTGACAAGGAAGAAGAAGCAGCATTATCTATGCTATTTGAAGAAGGCGAAGATGGTGGTGAAGGAACCTTTGGTTTCCAAGATGCAAACCCAGCAGGCTTAGGTCGTGGTGCTGGTGCTGGCTGCCCTGTAGACGCTGGTGCTGTGGTTGAGGCCGATTTCTCGAAAGCTGCGATCCTGTCGCGCAAAGAACCTGGCTTTGGTTTAGGTGGTGGTGATGGCTGCTGATCTGACATCGTACAGCTCGTCGTAGGGTTTGATGACTTACTGTCAATTTAAATATGAAACCGTTCATATGTTATTCCCACGGTTACTGAACTGAACCCATGTGACCTTGGCGCCATCGTAAGTTACCTTATTTGACTCTAGCGCTTAGTCTAACCTCGTTCAGTAGAAAGCGCAGAGCCTTTCAGATACGTTCCAAGGACAGTGCAAACAAAACTATGTAAGCTGGATACAGGGGGAGCCGTCCTCAAACATGGCGGTAATTCACCGTGGTAGAAGCATGGTAAAAACCCCTCATACTCATGTTGATACATGGATGATCCCTAGTAGGCGAACTCACTAGCAAATAGACTTGAAGTTGAGTAGAAAGTGTTCATAGATATTGTATATAAATTAAAAATTCTCTAGGGTTCCGGTTCACATTTACGCAACCAGAAAGGTCCTAGCAAGGAGGGCCTCGTCAGGTCATGTATAATCATGATATCCAAACAGATGCAATCCTCACCAACAGGATCATCCCCATCATGAAATACCGTCGTCCAAGATCCTAAAATACCAAACGAAGACCGCAAAGCACCAACCTGGACACCCTCACAGCTGGGGTTGTAATAAATGATATTGGTTAAAAAACGCTATTAGGCCATATTGGACTACCTTTCATATTATAGGAAAACTCACCTCCAGATAGCATTTCCTTGATCGCCAGAAACCTACCAAAAATGAATTAGGTTCTTTTGAACACACAAAAAAGAAAGGCAACTTACAAAATGCCACTGCACCTGATGATCAACCGTCATCTTCACTTTACCAGTCATCATAGATGACGACGGACCCTGCATCTCTCCGAAGAAATACAATATCGGTGTCGTAGGATGTGCAGGATCAGGTTCCGTCCGCGTAAGGTAGAGCTTTACATCCAAAGATCTAAAGACCTCTCGAAAGTCTGGATCTTCGAACATGGAAGTATCGAGCTGCCTTTGCTATATAAACCCATGATGAGAGGTCATAACTAAAACCCCAAAACAATCAAACGTAGAAACGCGTACACTCGCTTCGTTAAATCCTAAAAAAAAAGAAAAAGATTAACACCCCCTCCCTCAAGTTCCCAACCATGACGGAATCTGAACAGTACTCACTAAGTAAATCTCTATGATCACAAAAACAAAACGAAACAACCCAAGATCCCTCCAACCCCACCCAATCTTTATTCTCCCCTTCCTCCCCTTCCTCCCCCCCATCCGGCATCACAATCTGCGTCTGCTGCACACTCATCGGAAACACAGCTGAATCAAACCCCTCATCTCTCATATCTATCAGATGCATAGACACAACATGATGCAACGCCTGCATATGTTCCCAATTAACCGCCCCATTAGGAAAAAACGGTCCATAATCGTTCTCAGGTCGATAATTGCGCATGGTATATACGTAAGCTCGTGAATTAACCCGAGCCCGACTTTCCTCATCTTTAGCCGTAACTCCGTAGTAGCAATGTATTCGAGAAAGAAGTTGTCGTTCCGCAAATGTCAATGATTTCATCATGTCTTCTAATTGATCGATGAAGCGATGTTGAAGAAGGATATTGGAAATCCAGAGCAAGTTGAGAGAAGTCATAGTTTTGTCCGAGTTGTTCGATGGAGGGTGGTAGAGCATCGTCCTCAGAAGTGTTTGGAGTATCTCTTCCAATTCACCTGGTTTCAACAGGGATATATTAGCAATGACACTGCGAGCTCTGAAAAGTCGCTGCAAGTTCCGTTTCCAATCCAGTCGAACAGGTTGTCCAGTCGGTGAGACGCATTTTCGAAGATCGTCGAATGGTTGAGCTAGATAGAGCTCTCGCCATAGCTTTGAGTCTTGTGAACCATAGATAAGCGTTCGTAATGCAGAACACGTCTGAGCAGCGTTGGCGACTTCCATAGGATCGCACTGCACCAAGATCTCGTCGACGATTTCTGTTGGTAGTTCTGTAATATGCATGTTAGAAAGGTTCGGAAACTCCTTGCGTACGTTTATTGAGTCGACGTGAGGTGTAGTGCGCCAGGGACGGTAACGGAGATAGTCAGAGCCCGTCCCACTAAATTTATCTCACGTATGAATCGGGACTAAGGTCATTCTTATCAAGACGCTCATAAGAAAAAAAAAGCAGAAATTACGGAATCCAATGGGCACTAGTGTGTTTCGTGTATAATAGTACCATGAACAATTACGATTATAAAAAGCAAAGCAAAAGCAACGAGGATCGACGTGGTGGTTGGGGTATGGTGATGATAATGCGTGTGTGATAACATGGTTGATGCGTGAGATGTATATACCTATAGCTACAAGGGAAAGCAAAAAAAAAAGGACAGTAGAGAGAGTCATGAGAGGAAAAGAGAAAGAGTACCCCCAGAGAAAGTATTCATGAACAGATCTACATAAATTCCCAAAAGAAAAAAAGAAAAAGAAAAAGAAAGTGAGCGAATTGAAAAATGTAAAAAAAAACGATAAAACATCCTTGTTTCGTGATTGACAAGGTTTTTTTCCCCTGTTGCGTCATTATTCCCCATAATAAAAATGGCAAATAGATGGTAGAGATGCGCAATTACAAAAAAAAACAGTAACTGGAAACAAGAAAAAGATAAGCATATAACAGAACATCGGAAGGCCACAAACCCACATAACCCTAGAGTGAAGCCCTTTTGTGGCCCTAGTAAGAGTATTCCTTTGTCTTTGGACAGACCAGACACTTCATGCATTAACAGAACGATCCCGATCGCGCCACCAATTCAGTCTGCTTCCTTGCCTTCTCTAGCAATTCTGTTTTGTGCAGAAATTCAGTCATAGTACAATCTAATGAGACTTTGCCTGACCAGTAAAACGTGAGAGAATGATCAAATGCGACCGAGCAGGGCACAACTTGAATCGTAGTGCTAGTTTGTGATGACAATAGGTGTAAATGCATCCTCAACAAAGAAAACACCGTCATACTATAGAAGATTTTGGAAGTTAGATATATATCCCTTTTAGTAGCAAATTTACATTGCAATGTTTGACGCACCAGCAAGTTCTTGTTTCATAATGACAGTATAGGTGGCGTAGGTGACCAACATCACAATAGCAGGGATGATGTTACTGTAAAACGTTCAGTTCTTCCTGAACAAAAGGATAGCTCAATCGGCAATGCTCACTTCGCCATCACACTTAATGTCTCTAACACCTATAATATGACATCAAAGACAGGCAGATTGAAGGAAATGTTATTCTGCCAACCTTAAGCTTCCATAACCAACCAAGTTCATCATTTCGCTTCTCCCTAATCCTCTCCGACATGCTATGTTCCCGCCTGAAGAGCTTTATCATTCGTATAACATTGACAGCTGTGAATATAAAAGCTCAACCGTCTGAGTCGAAGATAAAGTTAGTGTGCGATGTACCTTCTGTAACATCTTGCACTCGGGCATCCGTCTTGAATTTCAACAGAAAGTCAGGTGGGATGAGGAAGAGAAACAACAGACGTGACAGTACCAATTTTATTCTCTGAACTTGTGTGTCTTGAACCTTTTTGGAAATATATCCGGGTATTGGAAACAGGACAAGCATTGTATATAGCGACAGGGTTCGGTACAAGCCGCCTTCTCTGCCGGTGAATGTTTGCTATGCAAATAAAGCCTTTTCTGGTAACTATTTCATGTTCCGCTTCACCTTCGAAGAAGGGGCTTGTGACAGCACTGACAGGGTACCGAAAACCAAAAGGACGTTTGCGATTTTATTGCTCAACAACGCCTCAGTCAATTGACCTGAAAACTTGGGAGCCTCTTTATTTGACCTCGTTGTAGCCTATTCCCCTTTTTATTTATTTATTTACGGACCGCCAACTATCTTTTTACCTCGATCTGGCTACTCTATCTTCATCCTCAAGTTCTCTTCTTTCACTCCTGTAGATCGTAACATCACACTCCAGACATGTATAATTTCAATATTTGGTGTGCATTGACTAACACTGCCCAAATTTTCAGCACAGATTGCGTTTTTGGGTGATATATGAGCTATGCAAGTCCAGTGCTGACAAGGGCAAATGCTCAACTTATGTGCGACAGGGCTGTGACAACAATCACATAAATTCTTGTATCATTTAAAAACTGGTTATTCTCAAAGATATACTTCATTGAACCTGATGAAATTTTATTTAATAGACATCTTGTTGAATTGGGAAAAAATGCAGCCATCAGAGAAAAAATTTGGGCTATAAGCTTGCACATGGCCCTTGAGAAGTGACACATCTTTGGTACTGAATATTGATTTATCATCATTTCCAGGATCAGAATTTCTGCCTTAAATGTTTTCAGAGCATTTTGATACATATGAACAATAGATCTATATAATCATTGTGGTAGACAAGTGAAGTTATGTGCTGTAAGATGAGGCTCAACAATCCCCTTTATTTATGGTACTTTGTCCCAAGCCCCTTCTGCAAAGTTGTCCAGTTCCCAGACTGGAGCAAGGGCTTGCTCCAAACCTAGAAGTAGGACCTATAGGAACCTGATGTATGAGCTCCACAAATAAAGGCAAACAGCTGCAAAGGTTAGTGTTGCCGAAGTCCGGTCCAGTCTGGTTCTTTCCAAATTTTGGAGAACCGAGAGTCAAACTTTGGGTTCAGTCCAGGAAACCAGTTGAACCTTGGACTGGATGGTCGGTTCAGGTTCAAGAGCGTCCGGTTCAGGTTCAATATTGGTCTGAACCTGAACTGAACATATAAATTTGAGAAAAACATAGATAATTTGTACATAAGCTACTGGAGTCATTCAAAATTGCTCTCACAGCCTTTTCCCTTCTACGCAGCATCCACTTTGACATTGGAATCACCATTAGTCTTGAAAATATCTAAGAGGTTGATTGTGTGTTTTTCAGCATCCAAGCAAGCACCAACATGCCCATTTCAATAAGCACTTTTGAGCAATTGGAGGGCCTTGAAGACTTCAACATTGAGATGGTTGCATTTGGCAGTTCCGGTGGTCCCTCCACTCGAAAATGCTCGCTCTGAAGGTGTAGTGGACCCTTGAATAGCAAGATAATCACGGGCCATACTCGAAAGGGTAGGATATTGGAAGGAGTGATGCTATGAAGTTGTAACAGGTTAGCGTGGATGTCCAACAATGAAATCCAAAATGACTTACTCCCCACCATGCAACCACACCATCAACTTCTTCAAGAGGGCTATCTAAGTACCTCTTGAGCTTGTCTCTTGGCCCTGAACTGAAATGCTCAGCTTCTTGATGAGAGTGGACAGAAGCATGCATCCAAGAATATCCATATTGAGTACTGGATACATTGCAAGCTGAAAAATCAACATTAGAAAAATATATTGAGACCAATAATTATTCTAGCGTACATGAGGATGTGATGGGCAGGTGTGACGTAGTAAGCATCAAACTGGAAATTGTTGAGTTCCTCATTCACGACCCAAACAGGATTTATAGAGCAACACGCACCACTTTCTCGAGCTGAGCCATACCTGCGGTGTAGGATTTGGCATCCCACTTGTCAAGTGCATATGCATTCTTGATGTTGGGATCAAGAACTGTAAATAAAAGTGTGAGTGAGTAAATTATTATTGAGGAGCCGATATGTACAGAGGCAGATGAAATGGGCATCAGTATCATTCACTTTGTTATACCATTTATCTAGATTCTCAATCCCTTTGTAAATTGGGCCCTCGACTTCTGAGAACTTAGGGTGCTGCACCATATTACCCCAAGTTTCTTTAAGATATTCAAGGATGGGGATTGTTCAAAATGCACTGGGCTCTTTCAAGCTTGAGAATGTCTGCTTGGCACTAGCAGGCTCCTTAGAATGCCTAAAAACACCTGCCTTCTGACGAATTCCATATTTATCAATGATTTGTATAAGAATACCTCCAATATTAGCCCCCGAATGATTTCCTTCAATGTGCATAAAGCCTAGTTGCTCACTCTTAAGCTCCCAGTCCTGTGGACTTTCTTTGGCGCCAGCAATGTAGTGACCAGTCATTGAAAGATATGGGTCCCCAGCCTCAGATGTCCAGGTATCAAATGTAAAAGAAACCTTTCCAGGTATATCCTTCGCAACTCAATTATTAGCACGGAACTTAAATAACTCAAGCCTAAACTATTTACCTTGAAAATACCAGAAATATTCTGCTCCAACATCTTTGCCCGTGAAAGGATTTGAGCACAGAGTTTGGTTTGATAGGGTAAGTCCTTTTCTGCAAGGGCAGGACAAAGATATGTGAGAAGGCGGCGTCGACTGGAGTAACGTATGATGGAATGTAACAGCATGCCCCAGTGGAGGTTGTCAAGTTTGGTGGGTGGTCGTGAAACCATTGTGACCTGGGGCCAGGAAATCCCACTGAGGTCTCTATGTTCCATTTTGACATCCAATCTGGATTACTGTTACATTCCGTCATACGTTACTCCAGTCCGACTCCGACGGAGTTGTTTCCAGTAGTCCGTACTCCTTTCCAGTACTCTCCCTTGTCTCCGGTTCTATTCCACCTACGTCCGACTCCGAGACTTTTCCGTATCATTCCAACTCTTCCGACGTCACTCCAAACTCATTACCACTTCTTCACCACTATCACTATTCTTTGTCATCATCCTTCCCACCATCAGTCAGCATACCTGCCATGGATTATTCACCCAAGAATGCAGGACCTTTTCCGGGAGCAGAACGCAGCACTTATATTTATCTTTTATATTTCGGTTGCTATTCCTTTATTTATTTAAGTACTCAAAACTTGTATGTTTTCCCTCAGTTCAAATATCAACTTTGTTTCCTCCTCTTGTTTGTCCTCTAAGTCACTGAGGTCTTCCATCTTATTCCTTCTTCTTCCGTTCCAAAATCAGGACACCTTAGGAGCTGGGCGGCACAGCACACACGCTGAGGCCAATGTCCTTTCCGCTTACTGTTCCGGAGTAACTCCGACGTGACTTCCTTGTTTTAAACTTAACAATTACCACAATTCAGAAAAGAACCAGGTGAGTCAGTGAGCAACAACACCGACATGGGTGTATCCCTAACACCATGCATTGTAGCAAGACAACAAATACTTAAGCCAGACACCTGAAAAAAAAACCAACCTCATTCTGCAGTTCCTCTCAATCTCAAGCTCCCCCACACAGGTACTAGGTGGATATGCAAGGGCATGCATGGGGGCCCTTGAGGAGAGCCGAAGAACAAGGTCAGTTTTTTCTAGGTAAATAGAGACAGCCTTGGCTGACCCACTTGCTGGCATGGTGTTCCATTCAGAGACTCCAGTTGGCAATGATAGGTGGTTGAATATTTACAGCAATGTCAATGATGACCATATAAACATGAAGACATGAAGACATTGATAAAATACATGAGTCTGAGTCAGAGAAAGAGGGCTAGAGGATGTTGGAAATTAATGACAACTGTTGGAGGAGAATAATACAGTACTTTTCTGTCCCCCACCAGATCTGACCAATTCTGATCAGATCTGATCAGAACTGCAATACTTATAAGTTAATTCCCACTAACTCATCTTTTTCTAACTTTTCTAACATATTAATCTAAATTTAAATGGATGATTGCTGGGGATTAGTTACTAATACATTACATTAGAATCATAGAATGTATTCAATTGATATAAGAAAAATGAAATAAAGGCAGTAGATGGTCAAAATAGGTGTGTATTTTACCAATAGTAGCTACCATACGATATCATATTTCTAGGGCAATTGCCACGGACCTGTTTTTTTATTTGCCCAGGGTTTATGAAAGGCCAATCTTTCATTATTTCATTCATTTCATTACTTTCATAACCCCCTGCTCTTTGATTTCATTCATTTCATTACTTTCATAACCCTCTGCTCTTTTATTTCTTTCATAACCTCCTCTATTTCATTTCTTTCATAATCCTCTCCTTTTCATTTCTTTCATAACCCTCCACTCTCATTATTTCATAATATCCCATATATCAATGATATAAGTTAGGAACAAATAAAGGTACACATCCATTAAATGGCTCTATATTGAGTAATACCCTACATAAACTTCAAATTATGGCCTCTCAGAGAAATTCAGTTAGGGTTCAGTTAGGGTTCAGTTAGGGTTCAGGTTAGGGTCAGGTTAGGGTCTTGTTAGGGTCTTGTTAGAGTTAGGGAATATCAGTTATTTCAAGGAAGGTTATGAGTTAAGGTTAGGTTATGAAATAAATGAATGCAGAGAGTTATGAAACAAGGTTATGAAAGATATGAAATAGGCAGGGTTATGAAAGGAATGAAAGGAATGAAATAATGAAAGATTGGCCTTTCATAAACCCTGGGCAAATAACAAAACAGGTCCGTGGCAATTGCCCTAGAAATATGATAACGATGGTAGCTACCACTCATTTTACAGTCCCCCACATTGTCCGGCCGGACTCTGCCGGACTTGACCGGACTCCGACGGACTCCGACGGACTCCGGTAAAATTCCGCCGGAGTCTGGTGGAAGTCCGGTCAAAGTCCAGTCAAAGTCCGGTCAGAGTCCGGTGGATGTAGAAACATGACCGGACTATATGTCCGGTCAGATTCCGCCGGACTTCCACCGGAATTTTATCGGACAATATACATTTTAAGCAAGTATTATCATTATTCTGTCTGACTTTATCAATGTTACATGTACATCCATATTTTTATTTATTTACTTTAATCAATTAAACTCAATTCCTTACTAACTCATATTTTTTAATTTTAACAACATATTAATTTTAATTTATACCCCTCCTTGTAAAGGGGGTTGTGGTAGCTAGTAATTACAACAATGTAAGTAATTACAATAATATATATACTTAAAAAGATGGAAGAGGGTTGAAACGGACAGTCGGAGGGGGAAACGGGTGTGTGGGGGCGAAACGAGTGTGTGTGTGGGTGGTTGAAACGGACGACGACGAGTGTCGTCGTCGTCGTAGCCTGTTAAAACAACAAAAAACCCCCCAGTGAGGGGGGTTCAACGTCGTAGCCTACTAAAATCAAACAAAACCCCCCCCCAGCGAGGGGGGGTTGCCATCGTCGTTTGTTTGTTTGTTTGTTGTCGTTTGTTTGTTTGTTTGTTGTCGTTTGTTTGTTGTCATCGTTTGTTTGTTGTCATTGTTCATGCGTTGTCGTTGTTCATGCGTCGTTGTCGTTCGTGCGTTGTTGTCGTTCATGCGTCGTGGGTCGTTGTTTGTGGGTTGTTTGTGGTTGTTTGTGGTTTGTGGGTTGTTTGTGTGTCATGGTTTGTGGATATTCGATATCTAATAAAAAAACCCCCCTGGTGAAGGGGGGGGGGTGTGATGGTGTTGACCTGATGGTAGTAATTAGTAAAATTAAATTAAAAGAAAAGAAACAAACTAAAAACCCCCCTCGTGAGGGGGGTAGCCGTCATTGTTGTTGTTTGTTGTTGTTTGTTGTTGTTTGTTGTTTGTTTGTTGTTGTTTGTTTGTTGTTGTTGTCTGTTGCCCTCTGTCCTCGTCTATCGTGGTGGTGGTTATGGTTGTTGTGTGACGGAGGTGACGGAAGTGACGGGTGTGAGATGACGAGTTGCTGCTTGTTGTTGTGAGTCACATGTAGTCACGTGACCAACTTGCGGGCTGAACAAAAAACAGGATTCTGGTGGCAACACAGCATTGCCACCATCTAATAATGAATAATATTCTATGTATTGCTATTGGTAGATTTTTAAATATTAGTAGTAATTGAGTCCGGTCCTTGTCCAGTACTGTCTGCTCGGACTTGTATGCTGTTTCCGGTGACTGTCCGTTGGACTTTTCCATTGGACATGTCCGCCGGACTTATTGTCCGACCGGAATTGGCAACGGAAAGTCACCAGACAATTTCCCTCATTTACACCACAAAAAATTACATTAAATTAAAAAAGTGTCCGGAAGTAGTCCGGCGGAATTCCGGCCGGACAATGTGGGGGAGTGTAAAGACCTCGAGGATTCCTAGGAATGGTGGGGGTAGTGAGGAATTGGATAAAGGGGTTTGCGGAGGTTTGTAATCCACTGTCAAAGTTGACAAGAGTGACGAAGATGGAGTTTGTATGGGAGGATGAACAGAGAGAGGTGATGAAGGAATTGAAGAAACGGGTGGCAGCATGTGAAGCAATTCGGCCGATCGACCATTCCCTGCCATACAACATCATTTTATCCGTCGATACTTCAGTTATCGCAGTCGGCTTCATCTTGGCACAGTTAGATGGAGAGGGACGAAGGAGGCTGGCGAGATTTGGGTCTATCGCATGGGACGAATGAATTGCTTGATATTCGCAAGCTAAGCTAGAGCTGTACGGTCTTTTCCAAGCATTAAACGCCACGAAACTCTGGATAATAGGAGCAAAAAAGTTAGTGGTGGAACTGGACGCGCAATATATAAAAGGAATGCTAAACAAACCGGATATGCACCCGAACGCGGCGATGAATCGGTGGATTTCAGCCATTTTGTTATTCAACTTTGAATTGGTTCACGTGCCAGGAGCAAAACACAAAGGCCCGGATGGACTATCTAGACGCAGGAAAGCAGATGAGGAGGAATTGGAAGGGGATGAGGAGGCAGAGAGCTGGGTGCATGAGGTCTTGGGCTGTGGAATATGGGTAGCAGGATTTGGGAGCAACGGCAGTGTGGTTCAAGTCTTGACAACAGGAGAAATGAGGAGAAGTGATGAGGATGTCACGATTGAAAAGAAAGGGGGAGAGGAAGGATATGAAGGATACCTGGCAATACAGAATGAAGAAACTAGGCAAAAAGACAGGGAATTAGAAGCAACCAGGAAATTCCTTGAAACCTTGGATATACCGGAAGGACTCACGGAAAGGATCAAGAAAGCATTCCTCAAGAACGTTAGCAAGTTCTTTACCAGAGGAGGGAAGCTATGGAAAAAGGAGCATAAGGGACGGCACCAACAGGTGGTAACAACGAGTCAAGAACGTTATTGATTGTTGATCGAAGCACATGATCGACTGGGTCACAAGGGGTTCTATGCGACACATTGCACCCTAGCTGATTGCTTCTGGTGGCCACTTATCAGTCTCAACATCCATTGGCTCATCAAGACATGCCATCAATGTCAGATCCGGTCATTCGAAAATGTTGTCATTCCCCCCACGGTTCAGACACCAGCATCTCTATTCCATAAAGCATATATTGATACCATGCATATGCCACTCTCACACGGATATAAATACATTGTCCAAGCCCGATGCAGTCTCACTGGATGGCCTGAATGGCGAGCTCTCACTAGGGAAACAGGACGAACGCTAGGAACATTTATTTTTGAAGAAATTCTATGCAGATGGGGAGCACTCGAGGAAATTGTAATGGACAACGGCACTGCATTTGTTGCTGCACTCAATTGGCTAGCTAATAGGTACCACATCCAACACATCAGAATATCCGCATATAACTCGCAATCAAATGGCATCGTAGAGACCACTCATAGGACCATCTGGGATGCACTTGTCAAGATATGCGCAGGTGATATACGAAAATGGTATGATCATGCACCGCACGTATTCTGGGCTGATCGTGTTACTACTCGAAAATTGACTGGTCTCACACCATACTATGCCGTTCACGGGGTAGAGCCCCTTTTGCTGTTCAATATAACCGAGGCAACATTCCTATCGACTCCTATTCAATCCCAGATCTCAGATGTGGATCTTCTTACAATCCGGGCTCGAGCTCTCCAGAAACGAGACAAAGACTTAGACGAAATACACCACAAAGTCCTTGCTGCACAATACGCGTCTATCCGAGACTTCGAAAAGAAAAATGCGAATAGGATTCACGATTATGACTTCAGATGGGGAGAATTGGTTCTGGTACTCAACAAGAAGATAGAACCTGATGTTGGCCGCAAATGCAAACCACGTTACTTTGGCCCCATGATGGTTGATAAGCGATTACAAAGTGGTGCCTACATTCTTGCAGAGGTAAATGGCGCGGTCTCTCGACTCAAGTTCGCAGCCTTTCGCCTTATTCCGTACCACCCACGGTCTCCAAAGCAACTCGAAATAACGGAATTTGTAGACACAATGGACCTAGTAGGCGTAGAGGAGGTGTAAAGGGAACATGGGAGGATGACGAGGACGTCATGATCAAAAGAAAAGGGGAGATGTGGGGAAGACGAGTCGGTTACACAAGGCCATAGTTTCTGATATGTTTCTCTTTCTTTCATTCCTTATTTTTTATCATTCTTTCTTTGTTTTTAATTACTAAACCCGGACAATGCATAGGTAGTTGTAGATTATGGACCAAGCGAGGTGGCCTGCGGCCTCCTTCCCCTTCCGTAGCATAGACTTTGTGGCACCATTGTACTAGGTGGGCCACCATGCCACACCTTCGTAGTATAAAACTCTTAGAAATTACAGACCAATAATCATTTATTATCTTTCACTCGATATATTTCTTCTATCTAAAGTCTAAAAGACCCTATCCCCTTCGAAACTCGTAACAATCACTACATCTGGAGCCCACCGCGAGGGGATAGTTGTCCATCAGACAGCTACCTCCTTAGCCCTTATTCCTTCATACCATTGAACTACCAACAAATCTTGACACGCTTAGAACCAGACGACGAACATATTCTAAAGAACTGTTGCTGCTATCAAGAATCCCACAGCTAAAAACGAAAAAGAAAAGCACAGGACCGAGCCTGTCAACAGCCAAACAGCCAGCAGCCGAAGAAACAATACACAGTAACCTACGAAGAGAATTATTAAGTCAGTTCCAGACAACAAATCAAGAGGAAACAACAAACGCTATGGCAACAACGACGAAAGGGGTGGCAGGAATGCCCACGCCGGGCAGCGCTCGTGCCCCCGACTTTAACCTGAAATATCTGACAGAACTCAAAGATTTCTTCCAAGAGTTTGAAGAACACACAGCAGCATGTGGCTTGGACAAGGTAGAGAAGGCGAGGATTGTTGTGAGATACATGGACGGAGTTACAAAGAGGTTTTGGAGAAGCCTGGAGGGGTATGAGGAAGACTACGAAGTACTGAAAGAAAAGATACTCAGCTCGTATTTGACAACGCAACTTGGGGAGAAATATACGACCAACGAGCTAGTCAAATTTGTGACCAAATCAGCAAACGGGGTAATTGATGAGGAGACGGACTTAAATGCTTACTACCGACAGTTCTGGCCCGTAGCCAGCTACTTGGTCAAGAATAAAAGGATCAACGTTGAAGATTGAGACAGATATTTCTGGCATGGACTACCATCATCAGTACGAAAGACTATATGAAGCCGTTTAGAAGCAAGGGATCACACCTTCGAACAGTCGCAAATTCCGACAATTAGTCAAACCATGGAAGCCGGGTGTTTCATATTGACAAGTGAAGCAGTAGATTTGGAGGATGAAGACCTTATGTTAGGGAAGAACAGGAAGAGGCAGGGGCGAGGAAGGAAAGCAGTCAGAGGAGAGAGCGAGGAAGAAGGGGATGAGTTGGACGAATCCAGTGACGAATCCAGTGATGAAGACCAAAAAAGGAAGAAGCCTGCGAGACGAGAAGTTAGAACGAAGAAAGTTAGATTCGAGAGGGGGACTGACCTGAAAGATGAGGTTGAAGAGTTGACGACGAAGCTGCATGGGCTGAACATGCAGGAAGCAGCATATGCATCAACTTACGCTCGCTTGGTTCTGGTAGCTCCGGTACTCGCTGACAAAATACCACCACCGGCACGATGGACTGCTGGAGCAACGGTGACAGCAGCTATGGGGACTCCAAGCCACACACATGCTTACTTGCCGGCAGCACATCATGCACATCATACGCACCGAGTATACAACAAATCTTGTCACTTCTGTAGAGAAGAGAATTGCCGAATCGGAACATGTCCAACCACGGCCGACTACCTACAGCAGGGGAAAGTAAAACGACATCCAAGAGGGTACTACACCTACCCAGATGGAGGACGTATTGAAGCCCATCCAGGAGGACTCAAGGGAGTGGTCGACGCAGCAGCAAGGGCAGGGCCGAATGCCCCCTCTTCAAAACCTAGGGATCTACCACCGCACATGACACCAACAACGCTCAGTTCCTTTGTGTCCAGACAAGAAGTAGAGGAGGAGGAAGAGGAAGGATTTGTGTGGGGTGCCATTGTGGAATTAGAAAAGAGGATGAGCAAGGAGGAAGTTGTGAAAGGATACATAATGACAAGGGCACAAAAGAAAGGGGAAGCTGAAAAGAAAGATGGGGATCAGAAAACAGAAGACAAAAGGAATGTACAAGCGCCGGCGTACCGTTTCAAGTCAAAAATTACGGACCCAGAACTCCCTGCCCAGATCTTGCAACGAGTTCTTGATATCCAAGTACCGAATATCAAAGTAAAAGACCTGCTATCACTCAGTGGTGATCCTCCGCAAAGTCATGGTGGAAAATATACCCACGCAGAAGTCAGCAACCGCCAACATCACCATGGCTGGGGTTCCGGAAATCTTGGTAGAATTCACAATGCCGCTCCGAGAGCTGGATGTAGTATTGATGGGTAGGAGGGAAGAAGTAGGTTTGCTGGATGAGGGATCGGAGATTGTGGTGATGAGAAGAGATTTATGCGAGGAATTGGGGGCGGTTGTGAACAAAAACCGAAGGATGACTATGCAGGTGGCAAACAACGTAAAAGAGGGTTTGGAAGGTTGTGTGGAATTCCTGGAAATAGATGTGGGAGGTGTTAAAACCTATGCGCACGCGTTTGTGGTGACTTCGGCGCCGTATCGTCTTCTACTTGGCAGGCCATGGCAGAAAGGGGTTAGGTTGGGAAAGATAGAAAAAGAGAACGGAGAGGTAGATGTGGTCGTGACAGATCCAGTTGATAAAGAGCGGAGGGTGGTGATACTGACGAGAGAGAGGACAGAAGAACAACTGAAGAAAGGGTTAGTGGTGATAATCGACAAAGGCAGAGAGGGACCGGAAATACGAGGAAAGGATGATTCACTCACCAACGCAATCTTGCAGTCATCGTTCATGTACAACACAGAAGCCCACTGCCTCACATACAAAAAAGCCGCAAACAAGGTCCGACCGATAGCGACATCAATGCCTAATGATGTCAAAATCATTCGCTGTTTTCCAGAAGACCCGCTCAAGAGCCTACCTGAGGTACCGCTTCATCCGCTAGCATTCAAGCCAGGACTTCATCTTACAACGGAACAAATGGAGCAGCTCGGGTTGTTTTCCAATGGGTTCTTATGGTTGGAAGAACAGAAATTGGTCGCGAAGGTCTTATTGAACAACGAGACTGGACTAGCTTGGGAGGAATCAGAAAGAGGACAATTCCGTGACGACTACTTCTCACCTGTGAAGATTCCAGTGGTAGAGCATGTACCTTGGACCAGGAAAAGTCTTCTGATACCGCCTGGAATTCGAGAGAAGGTGATTGAGTTGATCAGGAGAAAGGTTGAGTCTGGAGTGTATGAGCCATCCTACAGCTCTTATCGCCATAAATGGTTCACAGTCACAAAAAAGGACGGGAACGTACGAATCATGCATAATCTGACCCCATTAAATGCAGTCACTATTTGGGATTCACAGGAGCCACCGTTGGTCCAACTGTATGCAGAACAATGTGCAGCAAAAGGGATATACTCAGGCTTGGACCTATTTGTTGGATATGATCAGCGCACGTTGCATGAAGATTCCCGGGACCTCACCATGTTCAATACACCAGCTGGTACCCATCAACTAACGGTACTTCCTCAAGGATGGACAGGTTCTGTCGGGATCTTCCATAACGATGTTGCCTTCCTGTTGCAAAACGAGACATCGGTAGCGCCCAACTTTCTAGATGACATTACGCTGTTAGGACCCAAGACTTGTTACGAAACAGGAGAAGACACTTACGAAGTATTGAAAAGCAACCCAAATATTCGCTGTTTCATCTGGAAACATGCGGTTGATCTCAATCGGGCTCTTCATCGACTCAAGCATGCTGGAGCTACAATATCGGCAAAGAAACTTCAGTTATGTCAGCCGGAGATCATAGTTGTAGGACGAAGATGCACATACGAGGGACAGGAGCCAGATATGACTATGGTGGGGAAGGTGTTGAATTGGCCAGAATGCCAGAATGTACCCGAGGTTAGAGGATTCGTGTATTTTACAGTCCCCCACATTGTCCGGCCGGACTCCGCCGGACTTGACCGGACTCCGGTAAAATTCCGCCGGAGTCTGGTGGAAGTCCGGTCAAAGTCCGGTCAAAGTCCGGTCAGAGTCCGGTGGATGTAGAAACATGACCGGACTATATGTCCGGTCAGATTCCGCCGGACTTCCACCGGAATTTTATCGGACAATATACATTTTAAGCAAGTATTATCATTATTCTGTCTGACTTTATCAATGTTACATGTACATCCATATTTTTATTTATTTACTTTAATCAATTAAACTCAATTCCTTACTAACTCATATTTTTTAATTTTAACAACATATTAATTTTAATTTATACCCCTCCTTGTAAAGGGGGTTGTGGTAGCTAGTAATTACAACAATGTAAGTAATTACAATAATATATATACTTAAAAAAATGGAAGAGGGTCGAAACGGACAGTCGGAGGGGGAAACGGGTGTGTGGGGGCGAAACGAGTGTGTGTGTGGGTGGTTGAAACGGACGACGACGAGTGTCGTCGTCGTCGTAGCCTGTTAAAACAACAAAAAACCCCCCAGTGAGGGGGGTTCAAC
>MU130547.1:136852-181519 GCA_015039465.1 Phlegmacium glaucopus
TACCGTTGTGCCGTAACGGTGGTAGATTATTACTTATTATAAGATACATAACGATAACCATCTAAAAATTTATAATCATCATTAACTCAGGCCAGGAACAGGCCATGACAGACGAGCCTGAACATACGACAAAGGTCACTGACAGGCAGTCTGAAAAGGTAACCTGTACAGGCGGCCTGAATAACAGGCCGTAACCTGTTAGGTACTTTTTAATGTAATTTAATTTTTCACAATCCTGTTTTTTGTTCAGCCCGCGAGTTGGTCACGTGACTACATCAACAAGCAGCAACTCGTCATCTCACACCCGTCACTTCCGTCACCTCCATCACACAACAACCATAACCACCACCACAACAGACGAGGACAGAGGGCAACAGACAACAACAACAACAACACAAACGATGATGACGACGACACAAACGACGACAACAACAACACAAATGATGACAACGACAACACAAACAACAACAACAACAACAAACGACGACCAACGACGACGACTGACGATGGACGACGATGACTAGTGATGATGACGACGATGGCTACCCCCCTCACAAGGGGGGTTATTAGTTTGTTTTTTTCTTTTAATTTTACTTTACTAATTACTACCATCAGGTCAACACCATCACCCCCCCTCTCACCAGGGGGGGTTTTTTGATTAGATTTCGAATATTGACGAACCACGACACACAAACAACCCACGAACAATGATGAACAACAACAAACAAACAACAACCAATGAAAACAACTGACAATCGACGACAACGGCTACCCCCCTCACGAGGGGGGTTTTTAGTTTGTTTCTTTTCTTTTAATTTAATTTTACTAATTACTACCATCAGGTCAACACCATCCCCCCCCCCCCCCTTCACCAGGGGGGGTTTTTTTATTAGATATCGAATATCCACAAACCATGACACACAAACGACGCACAAACCACAAACAACCACAAACAACCCACAAACAACGACCCACGACGCATGAACGACAACGACGCACGAACGACAACGACGCATGAACAACGACAACGCATGAACAATGACAACAAACAAACGATGACAACAAACAAATGACAACAAACAAACAAACAAACGACGATGGCAACCCCCCCTTGCTGGGGGGGGGTTTTGTTTGATTTTAGTAGGCTACGATGTTGAACCCCCCTCACTGGGGGGTTTTTTGTTGTTTTAACAGGCTACGACGACGACGACACTCGTCGTCGTCCGTTTCAACCACCCACACACACACTTGTTTCGCCCCCACACACCCGTTTCCCCCCCCCGACTGTCCGTTTCGACCACCCACCCACCGGTTTCAACCGGTTTCAACCGGTATCGACCACCCACCCCCCTTTTGGACCACCATCCACCCGTATCGGTTGCCACCCACCGGTATAGACCACCCGCCACCTGTTTCGACCACTCGGCTACCCCTTTCAACCCTCTATTCCATCCTTTTTAAGTATATATATTATTGTAAGTAGTTATATTGTTGTAATTACTAGCTACCACAACCCCCTTTACAAGGAGGGGTATAAATTTTAATAAATATGTTGTTAAAATTAAAAAATATGAGTTAGTAAGGAATTGAGTTTAATTGATTAAAGTAAATAAATAAAAATATGGATGTACATATAACATTGATAAAGTCAGACAGAATAATGAAAATACTTGCTTAAAATGTATATTGTCCAATAAAATTCCGGTGGAAGTCCGGCGGAATCTGACCGGACATATAGTCCGGTCATGTTTCTACATCCACCAGACTCTGACTGGACTTTGACCGGACTTCCACCGGACTTCCACCGGACTCCGGCGGAATTTTACCAGAGTCTGTCGGAGTCCGCCGGAGTCCGGTCAAGTCCGGCGGAGTCCGGCCGGACAATGTGGGGGACTGTAAAATACACCTCCAATCGAAAACTAAACTTTTCGCATTTCAGGCTGCTGGCAATGCCATTCCATCTTTCGTATCTACGGCGCTTGCAGATGAAAGCTCCCTCCCATGAAGATATCAAGGATTTGAAGTCCACTGCAAGTTCTGTGTATGGCGGTAAGGTTGTAAGGTTGTACTAGGTTACAACAGATACTCAACTTACTCGAAACTCTTCATCGTCTAGGTGGTACTGATAGCAGGGTCTCAGCCGAATACGCTTTCTTCCTGGTTATCATACTTTATCCTGGTTGATATCTTTACTTTCACGAAGATATGGATAACTAACTCCTGAGTTTTTTTCTCCAGATGTTCAGAAAAAGGCGCGTGTGGAACTCGATTCTTTCATCGATGAACAACGACTACCTGGATTTGTCGACCCCGCCCGCCATATACCAATGCTCTCGTTACGGAAGTCCTTCGATGGAATAATCATGATGTTGCTCCCACAGGTACAACCTTGATCTGTCCTGGAATGTATCTCGCCGAAGCTTCCCTCTTCGCGTGCGTTGCAACATCGCTTGCCGTTTTCCATATTGACACAGTTGTTGTAAATGGCGTCCCTGTCGTTCCTCTTCACTAGAGTACTTCAGGGATCATAAGGTTTGCGTTTCATAACGTTAGATATATGGAAGATTATCTACTTACGGTTCTTCCTTCCCCTCCCTTTTACTCGCAGTTACCCAAAGCCATTCCAATGTTCTATTAGACCTCGCTCGGAGAAAGCAGCATCCTTGATTGCAGATTTACTTTAAACTATTTATCATTACTCTTTGATTCCAGGAAGTTTTTTTTATTGGGCTCACCTGGCATTTTCGCTACATATTTCGCTTCCATTTAAACGTGGGCGCCTGACCCTGTATTCCGTTGACCCTCATTTGTTATACCTTCAAGTTAGTTCGCATAATAATGCAATACATTTTTATCCATGCAGATCGTTCGATTTGTGATTCTCAACACTCATACAGGTCTTTTCTTCGATGCGTGCCAGTGCTAAATGCGATCCAATACAAATACAGGTAAGTGACATATCAAATAGTGATACAGGTTACGACCCGCTAGCCCGCTCTGTCCACAGACTCCGTCTGATAATAGGCGTGAATTATGGTATACAAGTGGTGCATTCAACAGACCTATAAATTCCTGGGATTGTCGAACTCCTCCCTCTATCTGAATGGGAGTTCCAAGTGGGTTATGTGAAACGGGCTCATTGCATTTGACGATTTCCATATAATATTTATTACAATTTACAAGTCCTTGGTAACGGACTCGGAACGTGTATAATACCTCTGTCACATGGAGGTGACCGTTTGACTCGGAGTTCCTTCCAACTTCCTTCCAACAACCCCGATCGTTCCGTCCATCGATAACAGGTTCTGTCCGTCTGACCTCACAGCTTCAAACGGTATAATTCCGATATCTAATGTTGACAATGCAAATAAATCATGAAGAAGATCAGTGACAATGAGCAATGGTACGAAAAATAAAATCATTCATACCAGTTGAAAAAATAAATGAATCTTGTAGGCAACGGATTATATGATCCTTCCCTTCAATATTACTGTGAACATTCAATCCTATGGTCCTGTGAGCGTATATCAAGTCCTACAACAACTTTAAGAGTTTCTTCAAGGCTTAATCTGTATCTGATCCGGAGTAGATGATGACCTGGGGAACATTGCAAGCGACGACCTCGGGTCATCCTTCCTTGCAGGCCGTCCATCGACCGCAAGACTTCTTGGGGTTTTCAAACCAACATCATCGTCGGTTACCCTCAAGGAGGGGGGCTTCGAACCTCTCTCCTCCACTATACCCATCCCCATCGTCTCCTTCCTCTTCATCAGGCTCTGCAGAACAATTTTAGCAGCGATGTTCAGAAAATCAAGAAAGATAGTAAATTACAGGTACGTTGTCGCATCTTTGTGTTTGCGTTGGTCACCGCATCCTCGGCAGGTGTCTCAGAAATGGCTGATGTAGCCAAGGCAGAAGTTGACGCACCAGGGGGAGCAGGTGTTCCCAGTAATGGTGCGGATGGTGCGGATGGCGATGGCATCACAGCCGTTGATGGCGCGGGTAATGGGATTACGGCGGGGATATTCGAACCACCTGCTGTTGCGCCTGCTATAAAGAGTTGTGGATAAAAGATAATGGATGGATTGCGAAATCAACATACTTTCGAAGGGCGTGATGGGGACCTCGTACGCCGACAGATCTGTACGCTGCCCCCGAAGGGAGGGACCCGAACGACCCCTGTCGTACGGTGTGCTCTGGCTCGGTTAATTCGGGTTGCCGCCTACCATCGAAGTGTTGCTCGACGGGGGTCTCTGTGCCGAGCCAGCTCCTGTGGTGTTGGTGGAACGATCTCATGAGATTGTTCCTGATGGCGCATGTATACTATGGTATTGGTATTGAACCTCCGTCCTGCGGCGCGCTGTGTTGATTGCGACTTGGGGGTTGATACAGATGATGCTGCTGACCCATGACAGGGCCAACAGAATGTTGCATTGGAGTGCTAGGCATAGTGCTGCCCTGTGACGCTAGGAGTTGTCGCAGAAGCAATAAGAATTTTACGACTGAATTTAGGAGTTGGTGTCGTTGGGATGCATCATATATCGGGGTTGATTGGGAGCTGAGGGAAGGGATTCAAGCGAAGCCAACCTTATATATGTGGTCTTTATGTTTCTAGTTTGCCTATTTCGTGCACAATTTACTAACAATGTATTTTGCAGGACAATTGACTCATTCCCATGGAGAAACCCTGAACGACAGTGCTGTTAAACTGCTGTTAACTCCCCTTTTGGCTTAGGTTAAGACGAATGCTGTAGATCAATTTGGAACTTCTATGGATGGGTGACAGCGTTAAAACGCGCGTTTGAGGGGTGCTAACTCATGATCCCGATGCTGTGCTTCCTCTCGGTGACCACGCTGGAGCCATTAGACCTTGCTCAGAGACAGCAGCATCCTTTATTGCAGAATCAATTTAACTATTTATCATGCCTTTTGATCCTAGGATTTTATTTTTTTGGGCGCACGTTGCATTTTCTTTCGTTCCTTGTTACAAATTTCATTTCGATTTAAACTTGGCTTATATTCCGTTGACTCATCATTTGTTATACCTGTTTCCTGCTTAGTTTGCATGGTAATAATGCAATACATTCGCTATCGGTTGATATCGGGGGCAAAGTCGACCTACTCAAGTGCTGTCATAGCAAAAATATTATGATCAGTAACCACCCACGCAGATTCGTTCGATTTCTACTCTCAACGTTCACTCATAGATGACTTTTCTTCGATGGGTCCCAATGCCAAATACGATCCAATACAAATAAGAATAAGCAACATAGTAGCACAAGTTGCGACCCGCTAACGTGAATTATGGCATACAAATCTAGAAGTTCCTGGGAACATCAAACCCCCGTCTGTAGTACTTGAAAAGGGGATTCTGTGAACGAGTCACTGCATATGATAATTTCTTTGTTAGAATATTTATTACCGGTCCTTTGTTCTATTACCCTTCAGTCCTTTGTTATAAACATTGCGACATACTCGCTGGGAAACCTGTTCTCGTCCTATCAAGAAGAGGAAGAAAACTATGTAAAAGGCTTTATCACGATCTCTTGCATCGTGATTCCAGAATCGTTGATCATCAGATCAAACAGGATTTTTCAAGTTCATCCGAGTTCTACAATTTCCTTCATTTGTATTTGACTTCTTTTTCTTTTGTAACAGCAGTTGTCCTATATATACGCATTCCTAAACGGGTTATCGTTGCCACTCCGGGAAAGTGATTGTTTACATATGTGACACTGTTTGTTCTGTGATTGTCATCACTTTATCCTATTCGACGACCTTAAAACAGTATAATTAACCAACTAATGTCGACAAAGCAGAGAGGTCATGAAGAAGACCAGCAACATGGTGAGAAAAAAAACTCATTCACGCTGCTAAATACGAACGAAAAAGAGAAGAATCTTGTAGGCAAGCAACTATATGATGCTCCCCGTCAATATTCATAATCGGTATCATCGGACCCTAAGGAGGTCGTATCAAATTCGATCGGCTCTGTAGAAGAATTTTAGCGACGATGTTCAGAGGATCAAGAAAGATAGTAAATTACACATATGTTCTTGCATTTGCTTAGGTCGCCGCGTCCTCGTCGGGCATCTCAGAAAACGGCTGTCACAGCCGACATAGTCGATGTAGGAGTGGAAGTCGGCGCAGTAGGTGGAGATAGTGCCGATGTCGACGGCGTTGGTGATGGGAATATGGGGATTACTGAACCACCTGTTGTTGCGCCTGCTATAAAGAGTTGTGGATAAAAAGGTGATGGGCGGGTTGCGAAATCAACATACTTTCCAAGCGCATGATGGGGACCTCGTACACCGACAGGTCTGTACGCAGCCTCTGAAGGGAGGGGCCCGAATGATCTTTGTCGTATGGTTTTCTCCCCGTCTGTTGCATTGTGTTGCAGTCGACCACCGAAGGGTTACTTGACGGGGGTCTCCGTGACAAGCCAGCTCCTGAGTTGTTCGTGGAATGACCTTCTGTGGTTCGTCTTGATGATTCAGGTAAAAAGTTGTTCGACATTTGGGCCTCCGTCCTGCGGCGCCCGCTGTGTTGATTGCGACCTGGAGGTTGATACTTATGTTGTTGCTGCTGACCCATGACAGGGCCAACGCAGTATAACGAGCCGTAGATCTGTTGCATTGGAGGTTGTCATTGGTTGATTGGAAATGGTAGGAAGGATGGCCGGATTTGGGGGTTGGTATTATTGGTATACATCGTATTTCGGGGTTGACTGCGAGCTGAGGGAAGGGACTCGAAGCCAACGTTATATATGTGGTGTCTATGTTTCCAGTTTGCCTATTTCGTACACAATTTACTGACAGTGTATTTTACAGGACAAATGACTCATTCCTATCATCGAGATGCCCTGAACGACAGTGCTGTGAACTCCCCCTTTTAGCGTAGGTTAAGACGAATGCTGTAGATCAGCTTGGAGCCTCCATGGATGGATGACAGCGTCAAAACGCGCATTTGAGGGTGCTGGGAGGTTTAAGAGAACATAACTCATGATGACGACGATGCTTTGCTTCCTCGCGGCGAACATGCTGGAACGTCAAAGCCTTTGAACCGCGCTCAGAGAAAACAGCATCCTTAATTGCAGAGTTACTTTAACTATTTATCATGCCCTTTGATTCCAGGAAGTTTTCTGTTTTTGAGCGCACCTTGCGTTGTCTGCCGTTCCTTGCTACATATTCATTTCAATTCAAACTTGGCTTGTAGTAAGAAATTTTATCACAATTTACAAGTCCTTGGTAACGGGTTGCGTAGACAAAAAATAATACCTCTGTCACATGTGCCAGAGGTGACCGTTTGAGTTCCTTCCAACTTCCTCTCAACAATCCCGATCGTTCCGTCCATCGATAACGGGTTCTGTCTGTGCGACCTGACGGCTTCAAAATGGTATAATTCCGACATCTAATGTCGACAACGCAAGAAAATCGCGAAGAAGATCAGTGACAATGAGCAATGGTATGAAAAATAAATCATTCGTACCAATTGTAAAAATTAAAATGAATCTTGTAGATAACGCACTGTACGATCCTCTTCTTCAAAATTGTTAGTCTGTATCCGATCCGGAGGAGATCGTATGACCTGGAGAACGTTGCAAACGACGACCTCGCGTCATTCTTCCTTGCAGGCTGTCATCGAGAGGTTCGCAAACCAAGATCATCGTCGGTTCCCCTCAAGGAGGGGATTCGAACCTCTCTACACATCCCCATCGCCTTCATCATCATCTTCTTCATCGGGTTCTGCAGGAGAATTTTAGCGACAATGCTCAGAAAATCATGAATGATAGTAAATTACACGTACGTTCTCGCATCTTTGTGTTTGCCGCGTCCTCTGCGGGTGTCTTAGAAAAATCTGCCACAGCCGATGTAGCAGGAGGTTGACATCGGCGCAGCAGGTGGAGGTGCTGCCAGTGCTGATGACGATGGCATCAACGACACGGGATTACAGCAGGGACACCCGATCCACCTGCTGTTGCACCTGCTATAAAGAGTTGTGAATAAAAGATAATGGATGGATTGCGAAGTCAACATACCTTGCAACTCCACGAAGGGGAATGTAACGACAAGACAGGGGAAAGAACGTGAAAGAGATAAACCAGGCCGACAGATCTGTACGCTGTCTCCGAAGGGAGGGACCCGAATGATCCCTGTCGTACAGTTTGCTCCGGCTCGGTTGAATCGGGTTGCCGTCTACCATTGAAGGGTTGCTCGACGGGGGTCTCTGCCGAGCCAGCTCCTGTGTTGTTGGTGGACGATCTCTTGAGATTGTTCCTGATGACGCATGTATCTTATGGTAATGGTTTCGAACCTCCGTCCTGCGGCGCACTGTGTTGATTGCGACTTGGAGGATGATACCGATGTTGATGCTGCTGACCCATGACAGGGCCAACGGAGTGTTGCATTGGAGTGCTGGGCATAGTGCTGCCCTACGACGCTAAGAGTTGTTACAGAAGCAATAAGAACTACGACTGAATTTAGGAGTTGGTGTCATTGGGATACATCGTATATCGGGGTTGATTGGGAGCTGAGGGAAGGGATTCAAGTGAAGCCAACCTTATATATGTGGTGCTTATGTTTCTAGTTTGCCTATTTCATGCACAATTTACTAACAATGTATTTCGCATGACAAATGACTCATTCCCATGGAGAAACCCTGAACGACAGTGCTGTTAAATTGCTGTTAACTCCCCTTTTGGCTTAGGTTAAGACGAATGCTGTAGATCAATTTGGAACTTCTATGGATGGATGACGGTGTTAAAACGCGCGTTAGAGGGTGCTAACTCATGATCATGATGGCTATGCTTCCTTGCAGCGAATGCGGCATCCTTGCATATTTACATTAACCATTTACCATGCTTTTTGATTCTAGAATTTATTTTATTGGGCGCACCCGGCATTTTCTCTCCGACTCGTTTCTTGCTACATATTTCACTTCGATTTTTACTCGGCTTGTATTCCGTTGACTCTCATTTTTTAAATCTTAGTTTGCATATTACAGGTACTTTCTTCGATAGGTGCCAGTGCCAAATGCGATCCAACACAAATACAGATAAGCGACATATTTAATAGTAATACAACTTACGACCCCCTAGTTCAATCTAGAAGTACCTGGGGACGTCAAAATCCTCCCTCCCTCCACCTGAACCGGAGTTTCGAAAAGGTTATGTGAAACAGCTCAGTGCATTTGACGATTCCTGTGTCAGAACATTTATTACAAGTCCTTGGTCCTTTTTCAGCCACCACGCCAAAAAACTCTGTGGTGAGGCAGTAAAGCATACTGGACCGTATAGACTGAAGTGTGTCTAAAAATATACACATTCCTAAACGGGTTATCATTGACATTTTAATTTTCGGGCGAATGGTCCATTATATAAAAGACATCAAATTGGTTGAACGTCGTGCTACACTATCTATGTGTGAATTGTCCCCTATCGCTCTTCACCCTCCGTAGCAGTCGTCCAGTCTGCAATTCATGACAACCTCCAAGTTTATGCCGAACCCTCCCAACCCCCCTAAGGTTGATCCTGTAACCAAAGAACGCCGATATCGCCTCCTTGAACTTACAAAGCAAACGTTCCCGGACGGCAAGGTTCCAGATCCATACACAAGCACCTGGGTCCCAAGATCCACTTCGTAATGTGAATAAAAAAAATACATCCGGGGGGGTGTGAATTTTTCGTGAAGATCATCCTCAAGAATTTGTAATGTATTTCGTTCCGTATGGTTTTCCGGCTTCGTTAAGCAATTCAACATCATATAAAAAATGATTGAAAGCATCAGGGTGACTAAACTGAATAAAAATGTCATTCCGACTTTCTGGTTCAAACCAAAGGTAATGAGATTCATTGATACCAGGAAATGGATACAGCGTTATATCATCCGAAACGGTGCGAAGTGACTTGGAAGAGGGAGGAAGTTGATATGTGATTGAGTTCAGCCTGATTTCCAACGCCGTACCTGTTTCTTCAAGGCCGGAATGTTTGAGTCGTAAGGTAAGAATTTCTCCTGTTGGTGCAACAAATGAGATCAAAAATTTTCCATCGTGGCGAAGAAATGATGATCCATATCCATCGGAATCCGAGCCAAAATACGAAGCATCTGTGAAGATATACGTGAAGGAGTCCAACTTGGACCGAATTTCTTGAGAAAAGGTCGTTAAATTGGCAGGGTTGTCCTCCGATGTAATAAGTAGAGGAGGGTCATGCTGGGCGATAAGTGGAGATTCGCAGTCGAAGAATGATATCGATGTAATCCAGGGTAATTCACGGATTGTAGCCTGAATCCAGTTGGCGTCGTGTTCGGACCTGAAGCGGTTGAACATGATGTGGAAAATCGAATTTTTTTGTTTCAGAGCATGCAAGTAGATATCGAGGGGTGCAGTAAATCTTTCCCGACTAAGATCAAGCCACTTTGAGCGAGTGTATCTGCATTGGAAAATATAATCGTCGTCCCAAAATTGGTCGAATCGTCCGAGTTCAGATCCAAGTTCCAACCGAAAATCGGTGTCCTCAATCTCACTCTCCATTCGTTGACCAATCTCCTTATACCATCGGTGGGATTCAGTATCTTTAACGCGGAAGCGATGTAGAAAATCCTCGATCTGGTCCCTCAACAAGGTAGGTGTTGTTCGCCCGTCAAACTCTTTCTGGTCGACAGCTGTTGCCCACTCTTCCCGATGCGTACGTCGAGGATCCTCATCATACTGAATGTTTTTGTCCCGGGCATGGTCGGCCAACCGTTTCACCGCTTCATTCATCTGCAGATTGAGTCTCTTCCAGTGATTGGCCATCCATTCCCTGATCAATCTATCTTTTTCTTCCACTTGGTCATCACCAATCTGATTCAGGACTTCTTCCTTCAACTTGCGCCAGAAAAGCTCTTCCCATCGTTTCACCTCGTAGACCAGCAACAATTCCAACAAGTAGTGTTCAAAGAACAGCAACAACTCCATCGTATCTTCTTCGACCACTTTCATGTCAACTTTCTTCTCGTCAACTCGTCGCTCCACGACCGTTTCAATTCGCTCCTTTGCCTCACTAGTTAACATCTTCATTCTTCGCTCAATCCACTTGACACGCCTCTCATCCAGCAAAATTCTCTTTCTGTCAATTGACCCCTGTCTTAAATAATTCCCTATAAGCTTCGATTCTTCATTCCTCTCCATTTCTTTCCCCTTATCAATGGCCCTCATCCATCCGTCTCCTTTTTCTTCCTCCCTTAACCTCTGAAGCGTGCTTATGGTGTCCTCCACTTTCATCGTCCAGCTGTTCTCTATCGTATAAGTTCTGCTTTCATTGGCGACTCCTAGTCGATACTGGATATGTGACTTTATTGATTCGTGGTGTTTTCGAAGTAAAGTAAGGATGTGAGAATCGCCGAATACTGGGTCGCCTTTGGGGTCTATTTTTGCTCCAATTTCTGCCTCAAGTAAATTGTGTCCAACATCGGGGGCCAACTCGGAAGTTGTCGAGTAAAAAATATCAGTCCCGTCGTTTTGGGTGTATATTCGCGTCATACGTTCACTATGATCCAATAGCGTGATATACAACTCTGGTCCTCTTCATTCTCGGGATTGTCGTCGCCATAGTAGGACTCACTATCGTCGTTGTTGCTACGTTTTGGGGAACGTACGCGAGTCAAAGTATAGTAAAAAGAGAGAGTCGGGCTGCTGAAGCGATCGATGAGCCCAACAAACGATGTAATTTTCTCGAGAAAATCTCGCGCGCGAGTGAGAGGCAGAAACTTGCGTTCCAATATTTCCTCGTTGACCATGTTGCAGGTAGGGAGCAATTCATGTTCGTCCAACTTCAGGTTAATTTCGAGTGAAGGTGAATCATCCTTTTTCGGATTCCAACCCCAAAGAGCCATTCGAAAGATAGACAATCCTGCTTCCAAGCCGAGCCAACTTGGAGGTCCATGTTTCAACAACGAGCCCTGAACGACACTAAAACATCCGATATATCCAACGACCGAGGCTAGGATACCGAGGAAGAGAAGAAGCAATAGGACTATGTCGATATACGATGATGTGCTTGTGGTTCGGTGAATCGCGGCTTCGAGCTCTGTAGGTTCTCGGGATTCAGTTTTAGCTGATAGGGATGGGCGTTTTTCATCTCCTGCATTAAGCTTGGCTTCCCTCTTGATTTCGGCAAGGTGTACCATGGAAAGAGCGATTATGCGTCGCTGAATGAGGATTTGGATAAGTGTAGAAGTGATGAATCCTCCGATAGCTCGCAAAATTGGGAACACCCATCGAGTGCTCTTCTTCAAGGTGTTGTCACCCAAATTCACGTAGATGTACGGAGAAATGCTGACAACACATAGGAGAGCTGTCGCAGCGACCATCTTGATGTTCCGAAGAATCGAGTCGGACTTGTGGGATACACTGTCTATCTGATTTGGGTCAATATTGAGTTCTTTGATCAAGTCGTCCATTCGAGCGTCAACGATATAGCGCTCTTGGTTCCGCTCCTTGCCAGCCTCAACCATAATCAATGACAGGTTCTCCCCCTGTGGCTCAAAACCCATACTCCCGAGTATCTTCGCCCCTTCAAACTTTCTGTATGATATGCAAGCCACCAACGTCTTGAATCCAGCCCTGACCATCCCAAGACTCCCGAAGATCGATAAAGGCGTCGCTGCGGCATACAGGTATCCTCGTGTGAGAGCAGAACTGACTTGGATCTCGCACTGCTCCGTTCCGAGAAGTGGAAGTAGCGCCGCGATATCTTGTATACCCCCAGTAAGGGTTGAACCAATTCCTCCTCCACTGGATGTCATGGCTGCGCTATGAAATATTGCTGTTGGGAGTTCTTGGCGGAGGAGTTTGTGAAAAAGTTGAGATCGACCAAGGATGGACACTAGGGTAGAATCCACGCTGTCAATCTATTAAGGCACGCATGATCGTTTTCTTATATACCATTGTTTAAGGGTCAGATAACACTAAAATGAAATGAGCACCGATTCCAATGCACATTGGCATCACTCCAAAGTTTGACTTTTAATGAGAGCCCAGATTGAGTCTTACAAAGTATGGATTGTCTTTATAGGGGTGTTCCAGTTTCAGGGAAGCATATATCAAGCATATATGGAAACTCACCTGGTATAGGCTGGTGTGCGGATAACATGGCGAGTATTACATAAGTAATGAAACAAGGTACGTATGGAATTCGTTCTTTTGCCAAACCAGCGTTTCTTGTTACAGGTTGGTTTCACTTCGATTTACTAACCTTGGCTCGTATTTCGTTGACTCTCATTTGTTATGCCAATTTTTTCCTGCTGAGTTTGCATAATAATAAACCAACACATTCGCCATCGATAAACATCCAAAGCAAAGTCGACTTACTCAATCAACTTTGAATCAAGTACTGACATTCATACCAGTTCCAAATGCGATCCAAGATAAATACAGATGAGCGACATATATAATAGTGATAAAAGTTACGACCCGCTACCTCTCTCTGTCCACCGGCCGACTCCGTCTGAATTCTGGCATACAAGCAACATACGGGTGGTATGTGTAGGAAATAATACAAACCGTACGCCGTTCCGATAATTTCAAATATCTCCATTTCTTCCGTTTATTATTCCCTTATATTCTTTTGTTCTTTACCTATGATCGTAACTAACCACTTTGGTTATATTACATGAATCCGTCACTCTCGGATACTCATTCGTATCCTCGAGTATATATTTCTCTCTACTTCGTAGTTAGTACCTCAGTCCATTTATTCGAGACTGAGGTTAGTACTCTTTTTACTTTACTATCGAACATCTTATTAACAAACCACTGGCAGTAGTTGTACTATTTCTATAGGTACAACTTATATGAATATATAGTCCATTTATTCGAGACTGAGTTGTACTATTTCTATAGTATGGACGTTCCTGGGAACGTCGAACGCCTCCCTCTACCTGAAAAGGAGTTTCGAGTGAAAAAACTCGGTGTATTTCATGATTCACTGACGATTTTCGTGCCAGAATATTTATTACAAGTCCTTGGGTATTCTAAAAATATACACGTTCTGTTACTGTCACATGTACCAGTGCACAGATGTGACAGCGGTCAAGTTCCTCTTATCACGGTCCATCGATAATAGGTTCTGTCTGTCCGACTTTACGGTTTCAAAACATTATAATTCAAACAACTAATATTGAAAATGCAAGGAAATAATCCAGAGGACGAGCAATAAATGAGCAATGGTAAGAAAAATAAAATCATCCATGCTGATAAATACGGAATAAAAAAACATGAATCTTGTAGGCAACGTATTGTTGTTTTCTACATGGTTCTCATCAGAGAGTTCCGTGAGAGCCTCAATATCTTCGATGATAATTCACATTTCTTCGATATTCTATACGTAAGAATAATAAGGAAGAAATAAGGAGGCTAGGAACGGAAGATATACCTTGCTAGGCACGAAGTTGCATTCCATTAATCGTATGATCATGTCTTGGGAACTAAGTACATCATCCGGTTAGTCCTTCAGTCAATCGATTTCGAAGTCGGCATTAACAAGTTTAATAAGAGTCTCTTCAGATGCTATTGATGCCTGTATCAGTTTACTTACACCTTCGGAGAGAGACAGACCTTCGAGTGTCTCAACAGTGGCAAAATCTTTATTGCATATCGGATATGTTTACGATGTTCTTGGTCCGTTTCTTGCCTCGTGTCTCGCAACCTGACATCCAAAAAAGTTATGGTGGAATAACGATCGGTATAAGCCTTCCTGAGTCACTCATTCTTTTTCTCGCACCAGACAATTCCCCCCCTAAGTTCCTTCATCTCTGCCACAGCCAACTCTACCCTCTCCCGCAACTTCCTTATATAACACGGCCACTTCCAGTTGTTGTTATGCATCAACAAGGCGATTGTCAGGGAGTCGTGATAATAGCTGTGCTATTTGCACCAGTGAGCTCGCCTTGACGTTTTCTGGGTTCGGCTTGAAGCTTGGGAAGGAGAGATGGCGATTCAGTCTCGCATGAGTTTTGCGCAGTCTGCTCGTCGGGCTTTCAGAAAGCGGAATTTTGCGCATAATTCTTGGAGTTTTGATCATCGCGTGCCGGCTGCGAATTTACTAGGCGTCCTCAGTCGAGGATCAAAAATTTATTAATTTATGTACCGCTGGGAGAGGTGACGGACCTCCAGAGGGAGGTTTCGGACTCGGAGGTGGAGAAGCCTGTCGAGGGGGACAACAAACTCAGGGGTAACGAGGTTCGTCCGATGGCCAAGGCATTCGACGGTGCTTTGGTTGGTGATTCCTAGTACGGGGTATTGGAGATGAGGAGGAAGCATTGGATAGAAGATTGACGAACAAACGTGGTGGCAAGTGTGCAGATGGGGATGAGATGCTTTGAATGGAGACGACATCGCTGTTTATGTAATCGAGAGCATCTTTCTTTTTGACTCTCACCACTATCACTCACCACGACTCATTGTTCAACGATATGAAGCGCACTTTGAAGTCCAAGAAATCATCTCTGACCACCAATGATGATGATGCTCTGGGTTCAGGTTCTGAATCAGCAACTTCAACATCGACTATCAAAACAAGCACCGCTGATCCCATGCTATCCGTTCCCGCTAGTGCTGCGGCTGCAAGCGCACAAACTATTCAAATCGCTGGCATTACTGTAAGCGTGCAACTTCGACCATCGTATCCTTCCAAGTATTTAACCATCTTCATCGATCAGACTGCCCGTGACCTCCGAGTCTCTACTTCGGTTTCCACTTTGGCGATCAATGATCTCGCTCCTGTAAGCGTTCCAGCCGCTGGCGTTAATGTGAGTGTTCAACTTAGCCCATCATATTCATAATTACTCAATCATTGTCGTCGATCAGGCTACCCATGAATTCCGAGTCTCTACTTCGGTTTCTGCTTTGCCGGTTGCAGCCCATCCGGAAGGAAATTCACCCCCCCCGTCTGATGCCATGATGCAAGGTAACTTGGGATCCATGGAATCGGAACAAAATTCCTCAGTGAGTTGCTTATTATGCCCTGTGTTCTCAACTTCTGCTGATGATCAGTGGACTCAGCAGTCTAGCTTGGGTCTCTTTTCGAACGCCCAAAATGTATTCATTGCTGGTGGCACTTTTGTGGGTCTTTGTTGTAAGTCATGGGTATGATTTAGTGCTAATCGTATACAGAATATTTTCAATATTTCCCCTGCCAATACTAGTAAAGGGCAGATGAATATCCCTGTAACTCAAAAACCCAACTCCAGCCCAATCTTTACTGGACGGTGGGATGTACTCAATGAACTTGAGAAGATTTTTGTTCATCATGCTACTAGTAGACTGATGTCAAGGTGCTCTTGTCTCCTCTGGGGATTGGGGGGGATTGGAAAGACTGAGATTTGTCTCAAGTTCATAGAGGGAATGTCTGACATGTAAGGGTTTTCATTTTGCCATTCAGAACACTGGGTTTATTTCTTGTTAGTTTTTCACATGTGTTCTGGGTTGATGCCTCCTCTAAGGAGAGCATCAAAACATCTCTCAAGGGCATATCTGGCCTTCCTGCTGCACAAGATTCCCATGTGAATGGCTCAGTTGATTCTGTCCTCCAGTGGATATCTTCTCTCCAAGAAGAGTGGTTGATTGCATTTGATAATGCTGATGATCTTCCTTCTGAGGAGGTGGCCAAGTTCTTTCCCTCAGGTAACAGAGGTAATATTCTCATTACTAGTCAACACAGATCCATGGGAAGGGTCATATCATTTGAGAACAGCATTCAGATCCATGAAATGGAGGAAGCAGATGCTATGGCTCTACTTCTCAAGGCTAGCTGTTTGGATCCATTGCCTGAGCATGTAGAAGCTGCTAGAGAGATTGTCACTGAGCTTGGCTGTATTCCTCTGGCTGTTAATCATGCTGGTGCTTATATTAAAGCTGGGAAATATGATATCAGTAGATATCTGAGACATTTCTCCTTACATCATCAGACACTTATGTCAGATGCTACATTCAGAAGAGCATCACATTATGATCAAACAGTATATGGGACTTGGGATTTATCTTTCAAAGAAATAAAAAAAAGAGCTGGTGGACAATCCACCATAGGAAATGCACAAGCAGCCCAGGTTGCAATCCTAATTCTTCAAATATGTGCATTCTATCATCATAGCAATATTTATAAAGACATATTCCAATCTGCTGCTGAGGAGGCCATAAAACATGTTGATAGTGACATAGCTGAAAAGTTACCTCAGGCAGTCAATTCACTGGATCATACTCTGCTTGGCTTGGACAATAATGGCCACTGGGATGAGTTCATATTTGAACAAGGGATTAGTGTTCTTCTCTCATTCTCCTTGATGAAAAGAGGACAATCATCTAAAATGTTGTCTGTTCATCCTCTGGTGCATTACTGGAGTCAGGAGAGAATGTCAAAGTCTGAGCAGCAAAGAATGTGTCAGGTGGGAAGCATAATCTTGTCCTGTGCAGTTCCATGGAGATTTGAAAGTCAGGATTATGCACTGCGACAGTTGATTTTTCCACATATTAAGGCAAATGAGTTACATAGAAGGCAGATAGGACATATTGAGCAGTACTATGATGATAAATGGAGCAAATTTTCACTAGTAATGGGGGAAAATGGAGACTGGGACAATGCAGAGCAGCTAGGGGTTCAAGTTGTGGACACAAGAAAGAAGCTACTTGGTGCAGAACATCCATACACCCTCTGTTACGGCGACTATAAGCTTGCACTCGCGTTCGGTGCTGGGCCGATAGACCAAGTAACTAGGGACTTAGTACAACTGCAATCGTGTTCAACAAGTCTTAGACTGAGGACGGCGGATTCTGAGCAAGCAGGATAGATTAGAACCGTAGTGTTACAAAGGTCTAAACTAAGGGTCATAGCTATGGGTATGGCTCTTATATATACTAAGGGGTCGAGTCAGAGATAGGGAATGGTCCGTGCTGGGAGTAGGAGTCGATACGAGTCAGAGATAGAGGAGACGGAAGCGATAGCTAAGTATAGTTCATGGAAGGTTCAGGGCATAGGGTGAATAGGGAACAAGGTGGTGTAAAGGGAGAACGATGAAGGAAGATATGATGTATAGTAGAGAAAGGGGAGAAAAAGGAATGGGGGCCATGCGCGTACCAGACGTTTATAACACCCTCAACAGTATAAAAAATCTAGCAACAATATACCATCATCAGGGAAGGTGGACTGAGGCAGAGCAGCTGGCAGTTCAAGTTATGGTTATAAGAAAAAAGCTGCTTAGTGCAGAATTTCCACACACCCTTAATAGTATAGTGAATCTAGCAAGTACAGATAGAGATCATAGAAAATGGAATGAGGCAGAGGAGCTGCAGGTTCAAGTTATGGACATGAGGAAGAAGCTGCTTGGTGCAGAACATCCAAACACCCTCACCAGTATGGCAGATCTAGCCATCACATACCGTCATCAGGGAAGGTGGACTGAGGCAGAGCAGCTACAAGTTCAAGTTATGGACATGAGGAAGAAGCTGTTTGGTGCAGAACATCCAAACACCCTCAACATTATGGCAAATTTAGCAATCACATACCATCATCAAGGAAGGTGGAATGAGGCAGAACACCTGGAGGTTCAAGTTTTGGAAATGAGAAAGAAGCTTCTTCATGCAGAACATCCACACATCCTCAATAGTATGGCAAATCTAGCAAGCACATACCATCATCAGGGAAGGTGGAATGAGGCAGAGCAGTTGGAGGTTCAAGTTATGGTCATAAGAAAGAAGCTGCTTGGTGCAGAAAATTTACACACCCTCAATAGTATGGCAAATCTAGCAAGCACATACTGCCATCAAGGAAGGTGGAATGAGGCAGAGCAGCTGCAGGTTCAAGTTATGATTATAAGAAAGAAGCTGCTTGGTGCAGGACATCTACACACCCTTGACAGTATGGCAAATCTAGCAACCACATACCATCATCAGGGAAGGTGGAATGAGGCAGAGGAGCTGGAGGTTCAAGTTATGGATGTGAGGAAGAAGTTGCTTGGTGCAGAACATCCACAGACCCTCACCAGTATGGCAAATCTAGCAAGCACATACCATCATCAGGGAAGGTTGAATGAGGCAGAGCAGCTGCAGGTTCAAGTTGTAGACATGAGGAAGAAGGTGCTTGGTGCAGAACATCCAAACACCCTCAATACTATGGCAAATCTAGCAACCACATACAGGGATCAGGGAATGTGAAATGAAGCAGAGAAATTAGAGCTTGAAGTTGTAACTACAAGGAAGAGAATAATGGGAAGAGACTGAATTGGTCTAATCACCAAAGTATAATAGAGTTTGTATTCTACCTTGTTGACTTTCAATTGCATTATGATTCCAAACAAAAAAATTAATTCCAATTTTTTTCACAGAAAAGGTGCAGTTTTTAACAAACTTTGAAACTCTAATTTCCAACTCAAAAATAACTTAAAGTATAAACATTCAGGCTATGACCTACAGTACTTACAATAGAGGCATGGAGCTTTTGCTTATTCTGAAAATGATAACAGAAACCATTGATGCAATGTTGACATTTCACTCATGGAGAGTTTGCAAAGAAACTCTAATTTTAAGTTAGAGTTTCTCTATAAACTTCTTATAGAGTGAAATGTGAAAATCCCATTATGAGGGTTTCACTGTTGAAATAAAAAGTTCACTTTCCCCAGTGCCTGTTATGAAAAGGCCCAAATTAAATTAATTTCATCTTACCTCATCATATTTTACCTCTCAGTACACACAGTAGAATACAGTATAATAGCTCTGGAATGAACAAGAGCACACATAGATAGGGCTATGCCTGTACTTGTGGGTATGGCTGGGTTTGACAGGTAATTACCCAGAAAGTAGCCCTTTCTTCCCTGCATTTACCAAGTTGTGTGAGCCAGGTATAATACTGTATATGAAGTTGTCTATATGAGGGATGTGCTTGCTTGGAAATTACAACAAGAGACAAGTCAGAATATTTTGGATAGAAGTCAATTGCAGTATTTCTTAGAGATTTAGAATGGCTAGGTAATAAATAGAATGGTAATTGCATGGAGTAAATAAATGTTGAAGTAGACTACACTGCAATATCACCAGTACTTCAGTATAGATGATGTTTCCTATTAACAACCTCTGCTGTGATGGCAGCTTTGTGACAAATGAGGGTGAGACACAAGTGTAATGAGTGATTGTAAGTATGTTAAGGCAAAGAGAAAATAAAACAATAAGGAAAAGGAATAAAATGGAAATAATAGTATCAGCAGACTTAGCTATAGCTTGCTGATAGTCAAATGCCATTAGTGTGGTCATTTACCAAGCCACAATTGTATCAGCTATGCTGGAATGGTTGTTAAGCATTTGGTGACTGGTTATAAATGATGTCAATGGTGGTGGGATCAGGTAGGGACACTACAGTGTGTCATATGGTACAATTCATGGAATGGACACAGTGTGCTGTATGGTATAGATTCCTGGAATACTTTGAATCTGGTATTGCACACCAATATTGATTGGTAGCATGGGTAAAAACCTTAAAAATTGCCATCATGAAAATAAATCATATTTGGAATTCATTTATGTTAGGGAACAAGCCATAGAATGGCTGTCCTTACACTTACACTCCTTGGATAACCCCGTAAACATTGTTATTGACCAAGGTGCAGATCCTATATCTTCACCTTAACTATTTATACTAAGGTACATGGTCTGTGCACATGTATGTACTTGTTTGTATAGTGATAAGAATCAGTCATGTAATACTACACTACTAAGTGGGTACCTATCTGGGTCATGACTAAGGCATAGTGACTAAGACATACGGGACAAGCCGAAGAGACGGTAAAGGGGTGCACTTCTGTAGGAAGCTTGTGATGGGACGTCACATAGTGACAGAGGGTACAGGGTAGTGCTGTAGGCATAGGCGATAACATAGGGTTGTCATACAATGGTGAGATTGGGTGACAGGTGGTGTTATGCATAGGCTGGGAGGCATAGGGTAGGACCTAAGGGACCTGACAATTTATCCATTTTAGAATTGACCCTGAATCATGTTCCTGGTCAATTCATCAGGAAAAACACTTTAGCTCTAAGACACTCTGGCTACTCTGGGAGTCTCTCAGACCAACCTCAAAAAAATAAATATGTTTCAAATGCATTTCTTAATGATTTTATACACTTAAAATTTTTGAGGTTGCTCTGAGAGACCCTTAGAGCCAAAGTGTTTTTCCTGATGTAAATCATTTGTTCCACATTACCTTCCTCATTGTTCACTACTCTTCAAATGTCTTTCACCATTATCTCCATTGTCTATTTAATATCACCTCTCATATTGCTCTGGGTAATTTTAAAAATAGACAATGTTTCTTCTATTGTTTCTTCTATTCATGAATATTATCTTATTTAATTTAATTGCAACAGACAGGGTACAATAATTACAGAACAAAATGAGGCCTCCCTTTTTGTAGTCTTTTGTGTTTGAATTGCCAGCATCACATATGTGTCACACCACACTGCCATAACTGTGCAAGCAGAAGCTATGAAATTTGACTGGTCACATCTTTTAGGACCATTGTCCACACTTTCAAGTTCTCACCTACACAAGGCCATGTTATTGGGCTGGAGTGGGTCAGGGTGGGGGTCACCTCCATTCTTTTTTGTGGTGTGTTGGATAGTGCTTGAGGTGTATTAAGAGAGTTTAAGGTAGCCTGAGATGCCAGTGTAGATATAATTAAAGGACTGTCATTAGCATTTTCACAGTGTGAAAAACTCATTACTAGAGTATCCAAGTCAATGGGCAACTTTGAATGCTCATTCATGTCTGTCACACAGACTCACACTCTTGCAACTAAAATTTTGTATTGATTGTTTGGAAAGACTACAAACAATAATCTAATAGATGTGACATCAAACACTGCCCTGCTATGTGACCTACTTTAGTACAAGACCATCCACAAAGTGGATGTGTTTGGCACGAGACTATTCTGTGTACTAGGACATGCCATGCACTCATCTCATATGTACCAGATAGTGTATAGATTCCTTGGTGGAGTAACAATGAGTAGTTGGGTAAGTGTGTTCAAAAACAGCCAAATCTATATAGGTTTTCTAGATAAAATTATTCTAATTGGACATTTTGGTGGGTGTGAGTGATAAGAATAGGATGAAAAAAGGATTATAAGAAATAGACCACTCAGGCTGTGGAATGGGATATCCACTCTGAAGACATAAAATGCCATATAAGGCTACAGCATCAAATTATGACCAAACTCAGTTACTTGACAGGTACCTCCCTATTACTACTTTCCTCACCTCCTGACATACATACTCCATCAATCTTATTAATTCTTTTTGAATCTGTGCTCACTACTCTTACCTGCCTTATTGTGCACTTAGAAAATTTTTAGCTACAAGGTGTTAGGGGACATTAACTATAGTGGTTAGCTACTGTTAACTTAGAGAAGGATGTGGTCACCAGTAACCAAGTTTATAACAAGGTGTCATTGTAAAATGACACCTATTTATACAGATGGATCCAGGTAACTACACCAGATCCAGGTAAGCTAAAGATTTGTATGTAAATAGAATATAGGACACATGTTTGTAAGAATGTGTGTTAGTGATCTACTCAGAGTACGCATATGCAAACTACTAGGAAATGTTTGTTGGAACTACTAATAACCATTCATATGCATGACTAAAGATGGAGGCATGATGGAGTGTTCAGTGTAGTAGGTACAGTACCTAGTGTCCTCTGACACAAAGCCTGTGACACAAGGGTTGGGTTTGGCTGTTTTTTAAAACACTTACCCAACTACTCATTGTTATTCCACCAAGGAATCTATACACTATCTGGTACATATGAGATGAGTGCATGGCATGTCCTAGTACACAGAACACCTTCTAGATAGGGTAAATTATCAGAAATGGTAGAGAAACATTGAGATGACTGATGGAATAATTTAGTTGGGGCCAGTCCAACCTGTCCAAACTTGATTCCCATTATTCAAATGTAATGTTCCTTATCAAAAATGATTGCAAGATGCACTTTATTTCTATCATACACTGTTTATGATGTTTTAAAATTTATCTATTGCTGGTGCCAGTTACTTGGGTCAAACCAATGGCTGCTCCAACCCTTAGCACACTGGCTGGTCTCAATTTATCTCATGCTAATGCAATTTTACTTATCAAATATGGTTACAAAATGGATTTTACATTGCAAATATACCATTTATCATGCTTTAAATTTTATTTATTGCCAGTGTCAGTTGCCAGGGGTTGACCAAATGGCTGGTCCAACCCTCAGCACATTTCCTAGTATGGTCCTACCTTATTCCTATTTAGGAATATAGTGATGTTTTATTTTGATTTATTTTTCCTTAATTTTCTTTTTTTTGGATTGTAATATATAGATTTAAAATTATATATACAAGTTAATATCATTTACTTGTTAATAATCCAGTAAAAAAACCCCAGTGAGGGGAATATGTTGTATATATAATAAAATATAAAATAACCCCCCTGGTTGGGTTGTTATTATTATCATTGTGTACAGCTGTTGTGCATTGTGTATCATGCATTGTACATTGTTGTTGTATGTCATGTGTTGTTGTCATATGTGATGGTATGTCATGCATCATCATCATGCATTGTGCATCATCATCATTGTATGTCATCATCACATTGTCATCATTTGCATTGTCATTGTACACATCAGAGGACACTATGTATGCATGTTCATTCAGCTACAGTCTCCATCTCTCTCTCTCCCCTTAGTCACACAAATGGTTACTAGTAGTTTATACAAATGTTCCTTAGTAGTAAATGTGCAGACTCTGGTAGATACTTATTGCATGTTCCTTATGAGATGTGCCTTCTATTTCTATTTACATATTATTAGCTGTCAAGACCCAGGCGTAGTTACCCCAGTCCTTTTGTATATATAGGTAGCTGGTGCTGTCTTAGAACAGCACCTTGGAATAGACTTGGTTACTGGTGACCACCTCTTCTCTAAGTTAACAGTTCTCTTGAAGAATAGTTAACACCCCTAACAGTATGTCATGCATTATCATTGTACATTGTGCATTGTTGTATTGTAGTGAAATAAAAAATAACCCCCCCTGTGAGAGGGAGGGTGTCATTGTGTGGTTCATCATTGTGGTGCTGTTGTGAGGAATAGTTTCCAGGTGTGAGTATATAGCTCTGTCAACTCTTAGGCCTTTCCAATCTCATATGTGATAATCAGTCACATACATGACAGTACTAAGAATAGAGTTTAGTCATTTTTCCTTGACTGATTGTTGAATTAACTTGTATTATTTTTCCTACAAAGTATCTACAGGTTTTTATATCTTTGGTTTATAGTACTATGTTTTGAAAATGAATCAAAATGGATGTTAAGATCCAAGAATAAAAACGGGGAGGTAGCAAATTAGTATAAAAGAATGGAATATGTAATTCCAGAGTAATTTCCAAAAGGGGAATGGATTTGAAATTGATAAAATAGGAAACATATGAATTTGGAAAATTGTAACATGGTACAAAATTCTGTGTATGTAACATGTGATATAATAATTTGAAATTATTAAAATAGGTAATTTTCGAGGTAGGGAGAATCCCTCCTCACACTGTCATAGTGTACTGTAGTGTAATAAGATAGAAAATAACCCCCCTGTGAAGGGGTTGTTGTTGTTGCTGTTGTCACATTTGTTGTCATTGTGGTGCTGTCATGGTGCTGTTGTAGTGTACTGTATGTAATGACATAGAAAACCACCCCCCTGTGAAGGAGGGGGTCATCATTGTCATTGTCATTGTTGTTGTTGTTGTCATTATTGTTGTTGTTGTTGTTGAGCTTCATCATCATTGTTGTCATCTGCTGTCATAGAGTACTAAATAGAAAATAACCCCATCACAGGGAGGGGGGGTTCTCATCATCAGATTCATATTTTGTGCATGATGTGTTATGATAATGCACCATAGTTTAATAAAATAAAATAGTTCCCCCTCTGTGAGAGGAGGTTGTTGTCATTGTCATATCATTGTGTGCTGTCATTGTTGTGTGCTGTTGTCATCATGTTTCATCATTGTCATGTGTGGTGGTGGTGGTGGTGGTTACAGGTTTTTGTTGTGTGACATGGTGACAATGTGAGACAACAAGCTGGCAGCTTGTTGATGTGCATCAGGCAATTTGTAGGCATGTTGTCAAGATGTAAGACAAAATGAAACATGGTGGAGTAAATAGCTCAGAGGCAGGCTGTGTAAATGTTCTATAATTTGAGAATGAACTACTATAAGGTATTCCCTGACAGTTCACCAATTCAAAACTTTGGCATCACTACATATCAACTAACAACCAAGAAAATGGAAGTATGAAGATACTGGGAGATGAAGAAAAAATTAACAAGGAAAACAATTGTCTTGTGGTAACAATCAGTCAGGCTTGGCATTTGACAAGAAGTTTACAATGTTAATGCAGAAACTGTATTTGAAAACAAATGTTGAACAATGGAGCAAAAAATGCTGAGTAAAATCTAAGAATCATACATACCTCTAAAACCAAAACCTCTCCTGAAATATATTGAAGGCATATCTTAGACAGATGTACACTTATAATTTGTGGGTCACAGAAAGGAGGTGGAATGCAGATTCTCTGAAGGTTTTTGGTGTGGAATATAGTGTTTTTAGATATTTCAAGGAAAGATGGGCTGGTATGAGAGATAGAATGTTATCATAAGAATCTTTCCAACTTCAAGTAAAAACACCATCAGGAAGTGGTGATACAAGATGTGATTGGGTGTTATCAGATGAATATGGAACAGACACATATCCTGTGAGCACTGCTTCACCCTCTCCTGTAGCTGTATTCCAGATCTGCACAGTGTGATTAGCATATGCAGACACAACATGCATACTATCAGCAGAGAAGACAACAGATATGATCCAATTTGAATGTCCTTTCAACTTTGCTTCACACTCTCCTGTGACTGCATTCCAGATCCATGCAGTGTGATCAGGAGATGCAGACACAACATGCATACCATCAGGAGAGAAGACAGCAGAATTGACCCAGGATGAATGTCCTTTCAGCTCTGCTTCACACTCTCCTGTGATGGTATTCCAGATCCGTGCAGTGTGATCAGAAGATGCAGACACAATATGCATACCATCAGAAGAGAAGACAGCAGATATGACTATATTTGAATGTCCTTTCATCTGTGTTTCACACTCTCCTGTAGCTGTATTCCAGATCCTTGCAGTGTGATCACTAGATGCAGATACAATATGCATACCATCAGGAGAGAAGACAGCAGAGTTGACTGTATTTGAATGTCCTTTCAGTTCTGCTTCACACTCTCCTGTGGCTGTATTCCAGATCAGTGCAGTGTGATCAGAAGATGCAGACACAATATGCATACCATCAGGGGAGAAGACAGCAGATCTGACCCTATCTGAATGTCCTTTCAACTCTGCTTCACACTCTCCTATGGCTGTATTCCATATCTGTGCAGTGTGATCATCAGATGCAGACACAATATGCATACCATCAGGAGAGAAGACAGCAGATATGACTGTATTTGAATGTCCTTTCAGCTTTGCTTCACACTCTCCTGTGGCTGTATTCCAGATCCGCGCAGTGTGATCAGAAGATGCAGACACAATATGCATACCATCAGGAGAAAAGACAGCAGAATTGACCTGGGATGAATGTCCTTTCAGCTCTGCTTCACACTCTCCTGTGATGGTATTCCAGATCCGTGCAGTGTGATCAGAAGATGCAGACACAATATGCATACCATCAGGAGAGAAGACAGCAGAATTGACTGTCTTTGAATGTCCTTTCAGCTCTGCTTCACACTCTCCTGTGGCTGTATCCCAGATCAATACAGTGTGATCATTAGATGCAGACACAATATGCATACCATCAGCAGAGAAGACAGCAGAATTGACCCAGGATGAATGTCCTTTCAGCTCTGCTTCATGCTCTCCTGTGGCTGTATTCCAGATCCTCACAATGTGATCATAACATGCAGATACAATATGCCTACCATCAGGAGAGAGGATAACAGACATGACATCATCTGAATGTCTCAGAACTGCTTCAGACAGGCTCCATGACTTTCTCCTTCCTACACAAAGCTTCCATTGACAGTCCATTCTACTTCCATATGCTTTCCATATATCTGAATTTTCTGGCAGCCAAGCTAATGCTGATGGACATCCTTCAAGGCTGTTTCTTTTGATGAAATCAAAATTTTCCTTCAAAAACCATTCAGCATCAGTCAGAATTACAACCAAGTGCTTTTGACCCTAGTTTCTATGGTAAGTGTAACCCACCCACAGCAACAATATCACTTACATTTGCCCAATTTTCTAGCTTATTTAGTGCATGCATTGCAGTTCCCAACTTTCCTAAAATACTCAAACAATCCATCCATCGCAGAAGATGTGTTTGAAAAAAATGTTTCAACTTATCAAATCCATTGTCACTGTCTGCATAGGTGAAGTGAAAGGCCCAGCTATCACAAGCATATGCAAGTGATTCAGGGATATCTTTCTGTCTCCTTTCTGCCAAGTAGGAAACAACTCTTTTTGTTGACCATTCTCTGTCCATCAGTGACAGACACTGATGTGCTAGGGATTTATGTGAAGCATGAGGGTCAAGATAGTGCTTTGAGGAAAGGATTTGATTACTGATGAAATCATGGAAGGAGGCATGCAGTAGTGAGATGTGCTTAATAGGGTGTTGAGATGATGGAATATATATTAAAGAATGAAGGGAAGAAAGGGCATTCTCAACTTGTCCTATGGGCAATTGCACCAAAACACTGATGGCAGTCATAGAAAGAGGATTATAGACATAGACAACAGCTTTAAGAACTATGCCTATATCTGACTTTTCCCTAGGATTTGTAGAGTCATAGGCAGCATCCAAAATTCTTTTGTACAGAACATTCAGTGGTTGGGTGACACCAAATGTTGTTTCTGATGTGAAATTGACCACATCCAAAAGGCGCTCAGGCATGCTGGAGCTACCCCTCTGAGCAATATATTTGCAGACAGTTGCTGCATAAATGAACAAAGTGCCAGACATATTGACAAGGCTTTCAAGTTCAGCCTGAGGAGGCCAACTGTGCCCATTGTGCTTCACCTGGCCACCAAGCAAGCATGTTTTAATATAAAGCTCAATATCAGCCTTGACAATCTCCTTTTCAACCTCATGAAGGATGAAGTGGGAATGATCCCAAGAATGATCAAAAGTCTCCTTGAGCACTATCTCTGGACAACTAGTGATGAAGAACTTGACTGGAAGAGATTTACTATGCTTTAAGATCACAGAAAGCAACTCAGCCACAAGGGACTGGTCAGAGCACTCATCCAGAGCATCAAGAACAATAACTGGGACAACTACTACCTGCCTGGTGTCCCTGTATGCATCAGTGAGTGGTTTAACAATGAAATTCAGGAATTGATTCCTAATCCTCCAAGATGAGCAGTCAGGATTGGCTTCCACCACATCCAGGATAAGTTGTGACAGGGAAGGAAGATACTTGGCCAACTGAAGGACAATGGTGGGGATGATGCAACGAACATCACTAGTATCAACCCAGAGGTGAGAAGAGAAGAAGGTACCACCAAGACAATTCTTTTTACGGAGGATCTCACTGAATGAGTAAGCAATTGTTGTTTTGCCAGTTCCAGCCATCCCATTGAGCCAGTATACCTTTGTGGCCGTATTATCATTTGCCCACACTTGCAGCGCATTAAGGATTGCCTTGCGAGTGTTCTGCATACATGCGTTGCGTGGAGCAGGGGATGCTGCGTCGTATTCCGCAAACTTGGCGTGCGGCAAGAGATTCTCACGTAGAGCAGTCTATGAACTATGTTTTAGCAAAGACCATCCTGCTTTAAAAATCATATATGCTCACTAAGATTTGAGGCTTTGTTCGTTCATTTCCATCAGCGCTGAATATCTGGACCTGACAAGATAGAACTGTTAGCACACAGATTGGCATTCACACTACTAGAATGACACTTATGTTATTGGCCATGGTAATCATTGCCTGTGGCATGTATACATTCTGAGCACCTTGCATGAAAGACATTGGATTATGGGTGTTCGGAGACATGCGCTAAATGAGCAGTAATTAGTGACGAGAGCCATGAGCGCAACATGGAAACTGACCATGGTTGGAGTTTCTGGTCCTTGGGTACTAGGGGAATGAAGTTGCCTGGGGACAGCAGGTCTGGATGCTGAATTGAGTACAGAGATTGGAGAGGATACAGTGTATGCTTCAGTACTCGGAACTGCCATGGCAAATGCGCGATCACCGCTGATCATTTCGAGCGGCAAATTGCTTGAAAGGATGAGGACATTAGTAATATGAGACGACAGGATTAAATTACCTTGTTCCTGCATCCACTACTGCCATATGATTACCAGGGCTTGAACCCACCTCGATCGATGATGGTATAGGTGGGTGCTTCAAATGAAAAAGAGAAGAAAACTGCCTTGTGAAAGATCGAGCATCTTTTTCTACGCGATTGTTCCCAGATGGTCTTTTGCTTGACATGATGATGGTCTTACTGATAAAGAGAGCATTGTCACAATGTGCAGTGGAGTCTGCCATTCCCACGATGAAGCATGGAGTTCAAAGAATAAATGTCACATCCTGTGACCGACAAAATTGTTTTGCAAGTGCGCCGTGCAGGTTAACATTGTTTCAGTGCCACTTCAATAGATACATAAGCTTTGCAACAGCCCTAATATGAGGATTGAAGGACAAGAGAGGCTTTTTCAATCCAGCTTGAATTAAAGATGGACAGGTCAGTGTAGTTGAATGAGTTCCTCTAACAATGTGGATGGAGAACAATGGGCATCAGGACAATAGCACACTGTTAGACTAGCTAGAGCAAGCACTTCCAGCCATTCTAGTTTGCCAGCAAATGCACTGGCTCTATGTTGACATGCCCACAATCCAGCACATGTGCTGGAGAAGCAAATCACTAGCACCAGTTCTCCGAGCTAGATCTAGCGTAGTGCGCTGGTACAAGTAGGCTGACCGTTGAACAAACATTGAAATCCCTCACCCCCCTCGTTTATTTCCACAGATAACAAACATAAATGATTATTAAATGGTCCACTAGTATCCTTAGGTGGTCCAATATAATACAGTTGTATAAGATATATCCAAGCCAACTTCAAACATAATCTAATCATACCCTCATGAGTGCTAGAACTCAAATTGACACCATGACCCACTAAATCTCAATCAAAGAATGGGGGTCAAATGTCACACCACTGGTGCCTTCCTCTATGTCACCTTCATCAGCAGTCCAGTCCATCTTGTCAACAGCAGCATGAAGAATGACTCCCCACTTTGTGTCATCGAGACGGCCAGCTGACGCTGCCCACCCACAGGTTTTCCCACCCCACACAGCATCTGTGTACCCTGTGTACCGATTCACTTTGCGTTTTTTGGCAGCATTGGTGTCATCGTCGAACGTGTCATGGCCATCAAGTCCCACATGGCCTGCTTTGATTAATTCAAGGCTGCGTTTGAGCTACAGGTAAAGAACATTAGCCAGAGTTGATAGCATGTACTCCGACGTACCACAGCAGTTGCAATTGCAAGTGCCCCCACAGGATATCCATACTGAATCACGTTGTTCATTGTCTTCTTAATGTGAGCAGCGAGGCACGCAGTGACAAGAGGGCTTAAAAATGCCCCCTTGTTCCCCTGTGGTATGTAACATGAGAAGAGATTGACAGAAACCATAAAATAGATAACGAACACACCTTGTTATCATCAGGATTTTGGTAAATGAAATGGTAGTTTTTGAGGTAGAACTCTGCCACACTTGGTGCATCTTCTTGCTCCACCCCTGCTTTTTTGAGGGCCTGCAGGACAAGATGAAGTCCCTCCTTGCCCATGGAGCTGCGCCAGTTGGTGGGGGCATCACCTGCCTAAATGCCAAGGATTAGACAGCATTAAGAACTCACTACTATCAGAAAAAACTTACTACGTGAACAATGGCCTCGCGACTGCCACCAACCACCTCATTTTTGATAGAGGGAAATATGGTCCCCCATACCTCTGTAATGACGTCTTCCATGAGTGCATTCGTTCCAAACGGGTCCTCAAGTGTTGCAGCCCAATGAATGAGGGTCGGCTTGAAGGATCTTCTCCACTCACGAGCGTAGGTTATATTTGCTGCCCCGCAAGGAAACAAAAGTGAGGAGAAAGTGTACTTCACCTTCTTGACACGACGACCACTCGATGATGTTTCTGCTGGGACTGGCTCGAAAATTCTGATGGTAGTTGTCTATTGAGTCAGGTAATAAGGAGCTAGACAGTGCAGTCAGACAGATTGCACTCACCCGGTTTCCTCGGACAGTGACTGCTGGCTTCTTCATGTTGCGAGCAGCTCTGACCACTTCGACAGGCTTGTCTTCATCAAATTCTCCTCCAGCATATTCAAGTGGGTCTTGGTCTTCAACCAGCTCGTGTGAAGATGCATTCCAAGCTACAAAGGGTGAGCATCAATCTGTCTCAGATAACAAACAGTTGTGATAACAAACCTGAGATTGTATCCAGCCGCTGCTTGGCAAGTTTATTGGACCACCCAGAGAGAAGGCCTCCCTCATCTTTCTTGGCACATTTCTTGACAACTGGGCCTCTGAAATGTGAGACACTTGGTAGTTGAGTGTTTACAATTTGGTAGCCTGTCGAAACTTACACAGATTTGTTATCTAGCTGTTTTCGCTTGTGTGTTGCTGGCAGTTTCATTTTGGTGATGAAATTGGTGGCAGTATTTCCTGCGATGGCTGAGTTGTTGCGTGCATGGTTGATTGCCTTGCGAAAGTCGCCTCGCTTTGGTTTTTTGGGGTTCTAGAAAGTTTCATCATTGTGGTCAACAATCACATAAGCATGGATGACAGAAATAACTCGCCTTAGCAGCTTTCACTTTGCCCAGTTTCTTTGCAGCTTCGTGGACCTCACAGAGGTCAAACTCCCCATCGGAGTTGGACTTGGACCCCTTATCACCATCATCAGAGTCCATGACATAATCTTTGTCCTTATCATGATCTCCATCTGACTGATCCTCAAAACCAAGACCTCGACCATCGCTGGACTCTGTGTCAACTACAGACTCATCAGGAATATCCACCAGTCCTTCCAATGATATGTAGTCCTGTTCTGCTGGTCCAAGATCAGCAATCTTCGACTCAGGCTCCAGCACTAGCTGTTCTTGTTCCTCATCTGAACCACCATCGGACTCTAGACTGTTACTTTCAGCTTCTTCAGATTTCAAGGCATCCTCAGGCACCTAAAGACATTCCAAGGCATAAATCTCCTTCTCACAACAAACAATTGATTGCTGAGTCATACCTTTAAAGCAAATTTTGAGGCATCCTCAGGCACCTAAAGATGTTCCCAGGCATAAATCTCCTTCTCGCAACAAACAATGGATCGCCGAGTCATACCTTTAAAGCTATGTCCTTTGCCAGGAGCTTATGCTGCGTCATGGTACATTTTACCTATCCAGTCAGTACAAGGATCAGAACTCAAGGCAACAATCAGGGAATGAGATAACACAATCACCACACAATGGGCTGGTAACAAATCAGGCCAAGCCATATGCTTCTGGCATTGCTGGTCTTCTCTGCAAAGCAGGTCTTCAAACGCAGCGACACATTGTTTCTGCTAGGCTGCGACACTGACCTTCTTCTCTTCTGCCATGGCAGCAAAGGTAGCAGCTATTTCCTTATCTTGTTGAACTTGTGCTGATGAGCGCTGTTTCTTGTTGTCCAGAAGCTTGTCTGTGGCCTCCTGGTTCATGACAGCACTACGCTTTGGACAGTCAGTCATAATTGGGCAAGGGTGGTGACTCAGGGAGGGAGAGGTTGAAGATGCAACAGAGAAAAACTTCATGGGAATTCACGGTTATGGCTCAAAATTCAACCTGGATTTCAACCCCCTATCCCTTTTTTTGCAGCTGTTTCTGAAGGTTCAACATAAATTTCAAATCTGCATTGCTATCATGGGTACATCCACTTTGTTCTTGCCACACTGGCCCTATTCACATTTCATTTGTGCGTTCAGCAATCCCAACACTCTGATGAACCACCTACGTAAATTTCCATGTACCTTCCGCGACCAAGGTTGTTCAAAGCGATTTTGAAGCCAAGGTGGATGTACCTACCATATTCGCACATGCCATATCAATCACAATGTTGTAACCCCACCTCCTGTTTCTCCTGAGTCCCCTGAGCCAGTAATATTGTCCCCACTTGGTGGTTCACACACAGATTTACCAATTCATGACCAAGATGCCATCCCACACCCCCAATTCCCATTACCCATGGAAGCTTCTTCATCGCACGCATCATCTCCAACACAACTTAAAAAAAAAAATTATCACCCTTGGTTGACAGGCGAGTTAGTTTTGATCACGCGTTCATCAGATTTTTTAACTCACACGGCTTGCTACTTATTGCTAGGCAGGCCTTGTGACAAGGAGGGCAGATTTTTACCTGATGGAACACCACCTTTGCCAAGGTCTAATGCAGGGCCGGATAACTGGGATCTGTTTGATGATGAGGTCCAATTCCTGACAGGGGACTTTCTGTACTGGCAAGAGGAGATGTCAGCAGGTAATATAGACACTCTCTTGGATCTCTGGGCGCTCAGTATGGCAAAGAATGATGACCTGGGCCCGTTTACATCATACAAACACATGTATGCAACCATTGACAACATCAATCAAGGAGATGCACCATGGAAATCATTTACAATGTCTTACACAGGCGAACTTGGCCCAAACGCACCTAGCTGGCAACTTGAAGATTACGAAGTTTGGTTCCAAGACCCAGATGTTGTGATTCGGAATATGCTCAACAACCCTGACTTTGCTGGTCAGTTCGATTATGCCCCTTACATTGACCTTGACAAGGCTGGGCAGAGGAGGTGGAATGAGTTTATGTCAGGAAATTTCTCCTGGAGACACGCTGTGAGTTACATGATGTTTTCACTTGGTCTATAATGAACTCATCCAAAAACTGAGGTTTAGACTGAGATATATGAGGCAGATGAAACAACAGAAGGAACAATGTATTGTCCTGTAATCCTAGGTGCAGACAAAACCACGGTCTCGGTGGCAACAGGACATGTCGAATACCATCCACTCTACCTTTCAATAGGAAACGTCCACAACACTGTTCGGCATGCACACCGAAATGCTGTTGTGCCCATTGGGTTTCTTGCAATCCCCAAGAGTGTTACATTCCGTCATACGTGACTCCGGTCCGACTCCGACGGAGTTGTTTCCGGTAGTCCGTACTCCTTTCCAGTACTCTCCCTTGTTTCCGGTTCTACTCCACCTACGTCCGACTCCGAGACTTTTCCGTATCATTCTGACTCTTCTGACGTCACTCCAAACCCATTACCACTTCTTCACCCCTACCACTATTCTTTGTCATCATCTTTCCCACCATCAGTCAGCATACCCGCCATGGATTATTCACCCAAGAATGCAGAACCTTTTCCGGGAGCAGAACGCAGCACTTATATTTATATTCTATATTTCGGTTGCAATTCCTTTTATATTTAAAGTACTCGAACTTGTATGTTTTCCCTTAGTTCGAATATCAACTTAGTTTCCCTCCTCTTGTTTTTCCTCTAAGTCACTGAGGTCTTCCGACTTGTTACTTTCTTCTTCCGTTCCGAAATCAGGACACCTTAGGAGCTGGGCGGCACAGCACATACGCTGAGGCCAATGTCCTTTCCGGGTTACTGTTCCGGTTCCGGTTCCATCCGTTCCGGAGTAACTCCGACGTGACTTCTCCTTTTGTTTTAAACTTAACAAAGAGTATGTGAACTTGTTGAGCTTGATAGACTGTGCCTTACCAGTTATCTTTTAGGTGACCAAAAATATGACAATGACCCCTTGTTTCGCAAATTCAAACGCCAAATGTACCACGCCACGCTCACAACTATTCTCAAACCACTATGTCCAGGCATGACTGAACCTGTGATTTGTTGTTGCCCTGATGGGCACCACCGACAAATTATTTACAACCTTGTGGCCTTTATTGCTGATTATCCTGAGCAAGTCACACTTGCTGGGACTGTCTCAGGCTGGTGTCCCAAGTAGGTTTGTCTCAGTCTCAGGCCATATGATCATTCCTAATTCATGGCAGATGTACAGCATTGCCAAGTGATATAGATGGTCTTCATGGTTGTCGCACTCAAGCATTCACGGATGACTTACTGGAGACACTCGATTCCAAGACTTTGTGGGATGAGTATGGAATTGATGATGATATTCTGGTATGTAAAAGATGTTACACCTTCTGTCTTTTTCTGACCACAAACCAGCCGTTCACACATGACTTTCCACGAGCTGATATTTATGAGATCTTAACACCAGATTTACTTCATCAGGTTATCAAAGGAATGTTCAAAGACCATTTGGTTACCTGGGTTGGTGAGTACCTTGTTATTGAACATGGAGAAGCACGAGCAAATGAAATCCTTGACGACATTGACTGGCAGTCTGTCCACTTTCCTTTATTTCTAAATCTGACTACATTTGATAATGGAACATTCTAGAATTTCCGCAGCTCCACTCTTCCCAAACCTTTGTTGATTCCCACATGGCTGTCACTTCAAACAATGGATGGGTGATGATTTGAAGGCCTTAATGAAGGTGTGTTGAAGCTTACTTGAGACCTAAGTTACAGTGACTTGCATCTAAAATTCTACACCAGGTTTACGTGTCAGCTGTTGCTGGTCATATTCCTTCAGATATGACTCAAGCCATGGATGTTTTCTATATTGCCCATCATGCTGATTTGGACCACGCGGCACTCAAAGCCTTCGACACAGCGCTTACAAAGTTTTACACACTTCGGGAAGTGTTTCATACCTCAGGTGTTCGGCCAACTGGCTTCTCACTCCCACGGCAACACTCCCTCTCCCACTATCACCACCTCATTGAGGAGTTTGGAGCCCCAGGGGGGTATGCTCTTCTATCACGGAGTCCCATCATATCACCACTGTCAAAAAGCCCTGGCGTCGGTCCAGTCATTACAAGGCCCTTGGCCAAATGCTCATAACTAACCAGTGGCTGGACAAATTAGCCACAGCAAGGGCTGATTTCATTAACTGTGGCATGTTGGATCCCAAGAATCCACAACCCCCGGGTGTGCCCAGGCCAGGGGGTGTACCTGCAGTTGGACAGGCAAATAGGGATGAAGGTGAGGCAGAGGATGAGGAGGGTGAGCAACCAGTAGCTGGTCCTGCTGGCCCTGCACGAGTGGCAATGGTAACAGGCAATGTAACTCTTGCCCGGACTCAGAGTGCGTCTCTTTTCTATTGTGCTGTCTACCCTTTTTCTAATATGCCTTTAGTCCATCATTATCCACGTTCTTTGGAGGCACTTGCGGCTCATATCAATCAGCCTCGACTACCTGCACTAGCTCGCTGCTTTCTTTTTGACCAACTCAACACAAACCCTGACATCACATCCAATGATGTTGACCTCGAAGACTGCATATTGATTGAGAACAAGATCTCTGTCTTTTACTCTGCCGTCGCCTCATTTTTTGCCCCAAGCAATGACTGTGGCCTTCGTGGGATGCGTCGGGAATGTATCTGATCCTGTCCGCTGTGGCAAGGCAAGGCGCCACACCGGGATTGTGTCTTTGTAGTTGAGGACAAAAATAAGCCTGGGTTTTGTGGGATGAATGTTGCACGCGTCCAATTGTTCTTCTCCTTCACACACAACAGTAAAACATATCCATGTACCCTCGTCAAGTGGTTCTCAAGAATTGGTCGGTCATGCGATAGCAATACAGGAATGTGGAAGGTTCGTCCAGATATCTAACAGGGTCAGCGTTTATGTTCTGTGATTCATCTTGATTCAATTCTGCGTGGGGCACACCTCCTGCCCATTTTCGGAGACAACTTCTTACCAATGAACTTTGATTACTCTTATTCTCTTGATGCGTTTGCAGGTTACTATGTCAACCATTTTGCAGATCACCACTCTCATGAAATCATCTCTTAGTCTATCATTGTTTCACTTGCTTTATTCTTCAAATAGCTTTCCTTTGTGTTTGCAGGTCACAGTGGGTTTCCTCACTCGGTTCTTTCCTGTGATAGTATAGTAGTTCAATTACAGAGAATTGCCTGAAAGCATGAGTATGAGATCAGTAAATTGGTACTACTATACTCTGGAATAGAAGTGCTAGACCTAGGAGAGCAGTCTGGAGTACTGGAGAAATTATTAGAAAAATCCGAAACTAGCCCTAGTGAGTCTAATAAGTCTACCACTTTCTAGCAGTTACAGCCAGGCCAGTGGCGTGCTATTTTCCTGATGGGCTTCAAGATTATGACATCAGTTTCGTATTTTCATGCTACTCTACGGGCAAGTATAAGAGATTTTGTAAGTTATGAGGGTGATTATAGGGAGGAAAAGAAAAGGGGACCAATGGTTAAGTCATGATGCGGATACTTTCTTGACCCAATGTCATATAATCGATATGCGCTTAGAAATATACCGAAAGGACGAGGACGAGAATGACAATAATCTATGCTGTCGCATCTGTACCTAAAAACTTCCCTTCCTGCATGATTTTCTCTATAACGTGCCTCCCTCTTCAGACGCACCATTGTGCCATTGCTCAAGACCCCTCCAGAAGCACAAAAAGTATTGGAAATAACGCTCAAGGGAGTTGCATACAGGATTACCATCTACTGTCATGAGTGAGTCATTAGAAGCACTGTCTTTAATGATGGAGCACAAATGGGTTTGACGACGTCCATGGGAGCTCTCAATTATTCGAGGAACAATATGTCAAGGTAGTCTGTCGGCGTAATCTGGGCGCTTGCTTGAGGAATTTGGTTTATATCGGGAATTTCTACTGCGCCTCAGACTTCTCACTCACTCTGGATTATAATTGTCGACTCTGGTGCTCTTAATAGTTCAGCCTTGCTTCCTCATAGTCATAGACTTCCTCTTTACAAATTTCATATGAGCGTTTATTCTTTGATAGTAATAGTTGTATTGGAAAGTTTGACTCACTGGCCCCTCTCCATTTTCTTTTTCAACCTCTAGTGAGCGCACTACGATGTAGGTAGGTATTCATAACCTAGCCGAAAAACCTCGATTCGGCAAACATTGCTTCGGTAGAAAAATATTTATGCCAGTGGACTATGGCTGCAAGCAAAAAAAAGGGTGTAATCTATCACACAAAGAAACATCTATTAAAACAGGACGTGAGATTCACTGTGGTATGATGCCTTTAAGTGAACAGTGTGTGAACCTACCGCCATCTCATCAAAATGAAGTCTCCGACAACTGAACTGCGTTTTGGATCTTGCCAAAGCTCACACCTAGTGATTGACATTCAGAAACTGAGATCCTGATTCGTCACCGGTTTTTTGGCACCAGTTTTATCGATTTTCCAGATAGGAATGGCAGAGTCTGCTGCTGCTACTTTCGACGATTTCTCTACCTGATCCAAATCTCCTTGTATTTCTTCTTCAGTATCTTCGCTAGTGGATCGAAGTCTGGGATGAATGCCAAGAGTCGAGCAGAGTGCCTTGTATCGAGACCGAATCTGGCGTAAAAGTCTTGATATGTCAAGTGAGGAAGCAGCGTCATCTGAGATGGATGGGTTGACACGTGGAAATTGGGAGATATATTCCAGGAGATGTCGAATGTGTTGGGAGGATCGGCTGCCACAAAAAGAACGATAAATCAGATAACATATTGTTTTTAGGAGAATCAACCCAACTCGTCTTCCTTCGATTGCCGTTTGAGGATCGCCTTCCAGGTCAATGCGAAACCTTCATAGAATCCAATTTCCTCCCACATTTCAAAACCTTTTTCCCTGCCTAATGATCTTCCTTCTATTAATCCATGTATACGTCCATGTGTAAAACCATCGTGATATCCCGAATCGTAGAAACTGGTGGTCATGCAGGCCTAGGTCAAGAGATTTACATTTTTGAAGAAGTTAAGAGTGCGTACGTTTGTTCAACATGAATGAGAGACTCTAGGTCAAATATCTCAGTCATTTTGAGAAACGTACCCTGAGGAGAACCTGAGGAGAAGGTGTATCGGCATTTGTATTTGTTATGCGGAAGTTACCGCTCGGAGTCCAAGATTGAACTTAGTTCCATGATAAAGATTCAATACTCTCTAAACCTTCCAGAAGGAGTGGACCCAGGAGATAAACCGACCTCCAAAACACACCAATTTAAAATTGACACTCCAGCGAGCAACGACAGCCAAGATGGGAAGAAATCATATTATGACGCTTTGCGGAATGCCTTGGGAGAGGCAAGGAGTCAAATTGGTGATGAATTAACAGCGTGGAGAGATTGGGTCGGTAAGAAGGAGCTGAAGAAGGAGCTGAAGAAAGGAAACGATGAAGAAGGGGAGGAAGAGGAGGAAGGTGACCGTGATGATTCTGTGTGAAAAGGTAGCTAGGAAATGAAGCTCTTGAAGTCATTACTGACATTAGCATTCCTGTAGATTCGAGCTCTTTCGTACATTGCTCGTTTGTCTAGATCTATACATCGAAGAGATCTCTTATCTACAAATCTACAACAGCCCAGTGTCTCCACCGTACCTGAATTGTCATTCCATTTCATATTACAGCTCCTGGGTTATGTCCATGTAGGTGCTGGGCTCCCATTCGAGTCTTAAAAAGTGATATGGATGCTGATTCAGGACATAGTTCATCGGGTGAAACGTCTGGAGTTTGGATGGCGGCATTCTTTGGGAATGAAGATGATGAGCCGTACCGCCTGTCCCACCGTTGCCGCTTTCAGTTCAGGTACCAAAATTGCTCTCAGAGTCGCCTTTTATAATGGAACATCTTCGCAGGAATCGAATCTGGATTCAAGAATAACCATGTCTTCCCCTTCTTCGAGACTTTTTGGATTCTTCTTCCTCGATCACTTCTTCATCCTCATCCTCACAGGCATATACGCACAAATCTCCCACCCAGCATCTCGTTAGCTCTTACCTATAGCCTTTTGACTCCTCAACCTAGGCCGTTGGGTCAGAGACCGTTACTGCCGAGTCAGATAGTAGCGATTGGGTCGGAGGGTTCGGGGTATGGTGGGAGTGGAATAATGGCCGAGTTGAGATCACAGGTCTCCTCTCCTGGCGTTACCACCACCACTGCCCCATCCGACGTCACGTCAGTCCTTGAATGGGATGCCTCCATCGACGTGGCCGTTTGACTTGATACGACTTATGACGATGATGATGTATTCTTGGAAGGAGATGGTCGTGGGTGCAGAACTACAGGATCATGACGCTCATGGTGATGCTATGGCTCGATCTATGGATCATCCTATGGGTCACTCCGATCGTTTCGACCAGGAAACCCAGCGAGACGACGAACTGGAAGAGCAGGAAAAAGGGGGTCATATACATATGTATTATCAGTAATATTCGAACAATTTTAGGACCAAGCTAGCAAGCCTTATGTATATATTATATTTCTGTGCACTCAGAGTCACTGATATCCTGCGAAAAAAAAAGCCATACAAAATGTGAGGTTGCATAAATAGCAAGACAAACGGACACTGACTACCTCAAGCATATCCCATTTTCCCTGGAACAACTCCAAACGCAGGCCCACCTTTCCCGAACATCTTCCTCAAATCTCCAACCAGTTCTTGAGGTTTTTCATGTGCGGCGAAATGACCTCCGCTCTCGTGTTCGGACTGGAAAACCAGATTAGGCGCTTTCAACCATCTAGATGAGAAGATTTAGAATTTTTTTAAGTTTTAGTTTTTACAAGGTGGGGGACCAGAACGTACCTGCGTGGCAAGGGTAGGAGTTCTTTCGGGAAAAACGAGTATCCCAAGGGGATAGTAGTAGGTTGAAGTGTGGTGAATAACTCGGGGCTAGCTTTGTCCACTTCATAATAGATGCGTAACGAAGCTGTAGGACCTGCTCGGGAGAACCAATATATCGAGACCCAAGTGAGAACTGTTGGATAACACACAGCTATGGGTCACTTTTATCATGGAAGAGCAAGGACGACCACTTTACCTTCATCATCGTCCCAGGAATAGTTGTCCGTCCAAACGACGAGCTTCTCATAGATCCACGATAATAATCCAACGGGGGAGTCTGCGAGACTATACCCGAGGGTTTGGGGCTGGGTAGACTGTTCCGCATCATAGCCTCTTCCTTTCTCCATGAACCATTCGACACGTTTGAGACCTTCGTTTTCTGCAGGTGTGTAGCCAAACAGGAGATGTGATAGTAGAAGGAAAGGGCGCTTGATAGGATGGGGCGGGCTGGTGCTTAATGGGGGAGGGAAGTTCAGTTCATGCGCGGCGGCATTGATGAACGGAAAGGATATTTACATAGGAAAATTGGAATGCCATGCCTTGCTATGCTTGTGACCGTATTCTTGAGCTATCTTTCGTGTGATCTAGGAGAATACAGGGTTTGATTCAGAATTTTTACAAAAGGAGCGGGTTGAAACGCACCATGTGTCCCCAATCTCCTCCTTGAGTAACTAAAAAATTGATCTTTTAAGTACCAAGCTCAGGAGGAAATGCACCAACACATTTATTTACCGTATTCATTGTAGCCCAGGGAGAGCATCAGTTTATTGGCAACCTGACAGAGTTAGCGTTAGTGCCATTGTAAATGATGCGATAATAGAGGACAACTATAAACACCTCTGCAAACTGCGTCAATGCAAAACCTGATTTCTTGGGAGCCTCTGAAAAGCCGTATCCAGGCAAACTCAACGCAACGACATGAAAGCTCGGATGTTCTGCATCTGCGTGTACAAGCAAAGGTAGAATCTTCCGGACTTCAATGAAACTTCCAGGCCCTAGGAAATACAGGTCGGATCAGCAGTTCATACATAGAAATACCCCTGACTCACATCCATGGACAAATAGCAATGGTATCGCATCCACAACTTCGCTCTTCTTGTGTATATAATGAATGTTGAGTGTTCCGTGTCCTTCTACCTCGATGTCTTTCGTGAACTGGGGTAGATCAGCATTCAATTGGGCCTCGTGCTTCCTCCAGTCGTATCCTTCCTTCCAGCGGGAGACCAAACGGCGGATATCTGCAAGGGGTGCACCATAGTCCCACCCAGCATCTTCGAGTTCGTCAGGAAAAGTCGTCAAGGCTAGTTTTTGCTGCAGGATAGAGAGACGTTCATCCGGAACGGCAATGCTGAAGCTGACTTCAGACTGTGATGTTGTTTGAGCAGACATTTAGTTTTCGGTTTGAGGGAGGTTCAAGAAAGATAACTGGTTTCTGCAAGATATATATACAGCCTCGGTGGCGGGTACAAGGTGTACGCCGTCCCGTTGAAAATGCGTGATCGTGTTGTCCTTATGACAACGAACCCGATCACCAAGGAGAGTCTCGGAGGCCTTTATTCAAAATTTCAAATTATTGATTGGTGAGGTTTAATAGTACCGTTATCACACGCCTCCAATTAATTATTGTTGATATATTATAGTATGCCCCCTCACACCCAACATAAAAACGTACAAAAGAACTTGAATGTAAGGATCGTTGATCTATGTGATGTATTGCAAAGGGTTATATGTACAGTAAAGGAAGTGTCGACCTGTAAACACTCAGAGGTGATCCTTGCTCCGGTCCGGGAACCGGACACCTTGACCAAACATCAAAATCACCTTAAACGGCTCTATTTACTCAACAAACATCTATATTCGTGGTGGTGGGCAACGCCTGTCACCCGTGACATATGGCGTGATGCGTGTCACATATATGTCACACTTCAGAAACTGAGACACTGAGCTCCTACTCTGTACAACACTCCCAGAGGGGAGTTTCAATGATGTATATCCATATAAATAGGAGGTGAATCAAATACAATAAATAAAATTTTGTGAATGTGTATGGTTGTTTCCAGATGCATGTTTCCCCAGCCAAATTGATGGCTGAAGTTTCTAAGGTATAGAACTCTTCAACAACTCATTTCTGGGATTTGTTTTAGTGGGAGAATATGCTATATTTTCGATTCTGAACATTTTGTTGGAATTAGAATTTTTAATTTCATGCTCCAAGTATGAGATATTGGGTGATAAGAGCCAATATCTCATACTTGGAGCATGAAATTAAAAATTCTAATTCCAACAAAATGTTCAGAATCGAAAATATAGCATATTCTCCCACTAAAACAAATCCCAGAAATGAGTTGTTGAAGAGTTCTATACCTTAGAAACTTCAGCCATCAATTTGGCTGGCATTGGCTTGATATCACTCATTTTATTAAGTTCAACACATAAAATCAGAAGATTAAACTCCTGAGAAATGTTTAGGATACATTGTAGAGCATTTCTTATCACCAAAATAAGTTATGGAAACTAGTTTATGAAGTGTTCTATAGGTTGGAAGTTTCAAACTTGACCTTTTGGGTGAGAATTGGTTGAAGATCACTCATTTGTAAAGGATTGAAAGCAGAATAAAGAAATATAACTCCTACAAAATGATTGGATACATAGTAGAGTGGTTTTTGTTGCCAGGATAGGTTGCGGAACCAAGTTTATGAAGAGTTCTATAAGCTGGAAGTGTCAAAAATTGCAATTTAGCAGGGATTTAAGTGGAGTCTTGGTCAATTGTAGGATTTTAAGTGTGAAATAAAACAATAAAATTCCTGAGAAATGTTTGAAACACACTATAGAGAGTTTTAGGTCACAGAAGGAGCCTACAGAAACCAGTTTTTGAACAGTTCTATAGGTCTGAAGTCACAAAATTCGCATTTTTGGGTGGGAATTGCCAGTAGCTCACTCATTTCTAAAGGTCTGAACATGAAATTAAAAATTTTAACTCCTACAAAATGTTTGTAATATATTGTAGAGCATTTTATGTCAATAAGATGAGTTACAAAAACAATTTTTAGAAGTGTTCTATAGGCTAGAAGTTGCCAAAACCGCATTTTTGCAGGGATTTGGGTGGAAACAGCTCATTTATAAGGATCTGGGTGCAAAATAAGATAAAATAACTACTGATAAGTGTTAAATGTACATATTAAAGCATTTTGCAACACCAAAACTAGTTATGGAAACCAGTTTCTGAAGTGTTCTAGTGGCTGGAAGTCGACAAAATCACATTTTGCTAGGGATGTGGGTAGAAATTGCCCATTTATAAGGTCCTGAGTGTGCAATAAAATAAAATAACTGCTGATTAATATTTATAATACATTAGAGAGACTTTGATCACCAAAAAATGTTTCAGAAATGAATAATTGAAGTGTTATATTGCTCAGAAGTTTCAGTGCACCAAATAGAGAGCACAGCCACCCCCAAAACAGTTGAACCTGAACTCATCCATGCATATACCTCATGGCTTGGTATCTCTCTCCTTTACCACCACTCCCTCTGAGCTGAACAAGCTTGAAGCTATATTCTGACTAACCCAACAGTAGCTTACCTCCAAAGCAAGTGTTTATCACAGTTTAAATATGTTCTTTCATAACTTATGAGATTTTGACAGGTGACATCATGCCTCCTAAGAAGACTGCTTCCAGGATTGCTAATTTTCAGAAGGGTGCAAACCTGAAAGACTCACAGGTTACTCCTGAGTTGGGAAAAGATGTCTCTGATCTGCATTCTGAGCTTGAATCTGCCAACATAGCTGTCTTGCATTTGAGGACTTCTCTTGCAG
>MU130547.1:183522-240607 GCA_015039465.1 Phlegmacium glaucopus
CAATATAAATACTGTTTTTTACCATTAATATGACGTTTTAATTGAGTTGACAGACTAAGTAGTAGAAGACTGAGGGTTCGTTTGAGAAGGGGTCATAGTAGAAGATAGAGGTGACATCCTTGGGTGAGGGGAACGGACACATCCACTTAACTTATGTAGTCCCGAAGGGATTACAGTGGGTGGAACCATGAACATAAATAAAAGAAGTCTAAACCACGAGGTCGTTCGAACTTATAAAAGTTAACGAGGAAGTCTCGATCCGGAAAATTTAGACTTTTCCACCAAGAAAACTCCAAATAAGACTGAAGTCGACGGGTAAGACGTAGATAAACGGAAGAGAGAAATCAAAAATAGGACCACCGACGAACAACAAGTCGTGCCCGAAGTAACACTTGGTGTATGAGGTCGAAGAAAAAGAAAAGTAGAGGAAAATAAAGTGCACGGAGTGACGCGTTCTTACTTACCAGAAGGAAAAGACACTTAAAACGGAAGTATTTACGAAGACATAGTAAAGCCTTCTTGTACCTATTTCGTAATATTGGGACGACTCAGTCAGCTCCAACCGTCGCCTCATCTTGTACCTTACTAGGTTCTCGTGGAAGTAACTGTAGTAAACATCGACCGTAGGTACGTTCAAGAGAGAGAAGGTGACAACGGAGTAGTTAATTTGGTGGTCCACGTTTAAGTCTTCATTTGGCAAAGGTTCAAAGTCTACGAGGAAATTTTTTACTTTGGTTATCACTACATGTTCCTATGATACTATAATACATTTATAATACAAAAAAAATCATCCAAAACAGGGCAGAACTGAGTGAGTAAGCTTGTTTCACACTTTGTCACGTATTTGGCAGCGTGACGTGACGTGACGCTGCCAAATCGGTAACAGGCATTGCCCACCACCAATATTCGTCTGTTTGTACCGCGCTCCGAACCTAGATGATGATATGGCGCCGCTCAAAAATTGAACCATGGCCCACGGTACTCCCAAAACTCTCAAACCATGAAGGATATTGATGACGGCACTTTATCATTTCATTTAATGAAGAATGAATAAGTCCAGGAAGGCAGGTAATACCCAAAGGACCACTGCCTGTTTATCGCAGTTCGAATTTAAAAAAACACTCTCCCCATGCCGAGTCTTCCAATTACCGAGTTCCTGGCATTAATACCCCCAATAGTCTTCCGAATTGATTTCGAGGAGGAGTAATGTAAGCTACATAGTGTTAACCCTGCAAGCGTAGTAGGAGGACGGATGAGCCATTTTTTTGCGAAATGCACATTGTCCGGACAACGAAAAGGCCAGCCTTGCCATATCCGGACAAATCAATCATTGATTTGTCAATGTGCAAAATTGGAGGCCAGCGCCGTTCCGGATCAATTTGTACAAGGGTAACGGTGTAAGTCGGGCTCCTTCAGGCTCAAAATCTCTTTATCTACAATTTCGTATATATATACCCTAGCATTGCCCTAGCAGAACATGGCCTTCAGTCGTCATAACAGTCACCCAGTAACTGAGGTGAGCCACTTTACTTTACCACTTTGCTTACTTTTGAAGGTGTCATCCCAAACGAGACTGTGAACCCCGAGCTCAGTCATATGGAACTCTCAGAGCAGGTATTCAAAAGTTCGTCACCGTCAGGAGACTGGGCCGTTTTAGGAGGAGTAGTGCTATCTTCACGAGACAATAGCTCAGCGATGGGAGAGAGTTGGTGGGGGGACAATGTTTTGTTAGCATAGGTAATGGAAGGGGACCTAGGTCACTGATCTCTCGGTGGTGTGGGCATAGTCTTTGTTTAGTTGGCATGCTCAACCCGTACCGCAGCGATTCGGACTTTCAACCATCACGTGCATGACCAAACAAACGCGACGCGTCAATTAGTGAGCACCTCAACTAATTGTAAAATGGATAAATTTTCACTGCTGCGTCGCTAGTAGCTACTCTATCTATACATAATATATCTTATGTTAATATAATTAAATGGGGGTGGGTGGATGGGTTTGTTGAAGTTCGCAAAGGTGTCTTGAAGCAATAAGTGTCAACTTTCAAGGGCTGAGTGCAAATTATGAGTATTATACGGAGAAGGGGTTGGAAAGCCAGGCTTATTGAATGGTGTGGCCGGTGGGGCCTCGAGGTTGAACGAGTTGAAGCTCATCGCGATTGAGTTCAATCAAGGATTCTTTGTTGATAAGTAAACGGATGTGGCCCATCCGTAAAAGGAAATTACACGTGATTTATGGCGAAATCGCTGCGGTACGGGTTGAGGGGCGCGCGTGAAATCAGACTACATATGGGTGACAAATATTAAATTCTAAAAAGAGCCCATTACGTCAGGCTGGCTACGGGAGACTAGTGTGGGCAAGTGGTTGGTTAGGGAGTTCATACTAGAAAAGCAGGGGAATTTTAAGACGTCGGTGCGTTCGCTACCTGCGATCCTGAACTCCTATGAATGCGGATTCGCAACCCTTTCAAACACTGAGATGATTGAGTGATGTCGGATACAAGCAATGTCGTGCCGGCACTCCAGTACCCAAAACACCCCCTTCCCCAACGTTGCCGGAGGAGAGGGAAGCTGGGTCAGGACCTAGGCCTGGACCCGTACCATCTGCGTGATAGAAAGAGATAGGGCGAAGAATTCGTGAGCGTTGAGTTTCTGATAATTCGTGCAGACCTCCGAGTCGTTTCTTGACAGTCAATGTAAAGTCTGCCATCACCATCATCACGTGCAATCACGGAAGTTACCGGAACCTCAAGCGTTACCTTATACTAAGTTGTAGGCTTGAAAAGTCCCGTCAGTGTCCCGTCCCGCTTATAAGAACGAGCCCCTAAAGGGGACTCGTAACTGAGGAATGTACTAGAATGTACTCGGAAGTAGTCTTGAAGAAACTAAGGGATTCGTAGTGATAAGCAAATGACTAACAAGCGTGAAAGGAATATAACGCTCTGAGAGTTGTTACAGCAACCCTCCCACGCCAAAACAAAGGCAATGATTGGAACGAGTCTAGGGTCCTTCTTTATTTCTTTATACATGATCTCTTTATCTGCAATTTCGTATATATACCCTAGTAGAACATGGCCACACCTCAGTCGTTATAACAGTAACTGAGGTGAGCCATTCCACTTCACCGCTTTACTCACTGTACTTAGGGTGTGCATCGTCACACGTTCTATAGGCTCAGTCTAGCCACACAAGCACCAGTGGTGCACCTCTCAGGCTTTCAGATCTCAAAAGTCAGATTATTTGAGAATGGTACAACCACTGCTGTCGGGGTTCTCGCTTGACCTACAAATTCTCATTTGCGAGTTCCTTCATCCAACCCAGATTCTCGCTCTTCGACAGGTAGAGCATTCAGCCCTTTCTTTTGTCAGCGCCCATTTTAACATATGCATATATAGACTTGCAAGGCTTTCCACGAAGCCACTTCACGACGGGTCGTATGGATTCATGCCCTAATGCGCATATGTCACGAAAACTCGCTCTTTCTCCCAACTTTCCCCATTCCTGATATGTCAGATGCCGAGTTGGAATGTGCTGCTACTGCTCCACTGCGATGGATCGCATTGTCATCTTCGAAGGTCAGAAACAACGATGGCGTTTTACCTCCTCGTAGGACCCGATTCATCAAAAATCCGTTTGCATTGATGCTGAAGGTCCCAGACCCGACAGGCGGCAGTGATCTGTATCTCGTGCCAGGGGGACGCTACCTCGTGACAAGTACTCTGGACTATCTAGGCGTATGGGACCTAGGATATTGTTCAGACAGGGATATGTCTTCTAATATGAAACTGTGGGTCGCCATGGCACAATATCTAGCAAATTTCTGTGTTCATCCCACTCTTGATGGCCTGGGTATCCGAATACTTACCTATTGTCCACGGTACGTGAATTAGCAAACCCCCACTCTATCATTATCTCATTTTTTTACTAGTCCCTCTGATAACGTTATGTATTTCCGAGTCTTCGAGATATACCCTCAAAAACAGACTCCTGAGCTCTCACAAATTGCGGAGCTCATCCTCGACCTCCAAGATGAAGATATAGCTTACTCTTTAAATGGAAATGTGGCCGTAATTCTCACCAAGGACACGGGGAGGATTACAGTCTGGGACTTCAAAGCGAACACTATGGCAGATTGGCATGGCGGTTCGTGTCTCCTTTACCAGGTTTGTTCAATCTCTTTTTTTGTCGCTACCGCTGATGCACGCGGCTCACTACTCTCTTAAAAGATCATCAAAGTGACAAAAACGGCCGTCATATTCCGTTGCGCTAACGCTGGCCGTGGTAATTCCCCCGAGTCCTTGTGGATATTCCAGATCCCCCCTCTGACAATACATACATCATTATTCGACGATGAAGATCTACCAAGCATAGCTCCATGTCTAAAAATCAAACTCCCCCAACCGCCTATCTCCAGTTCCAAAACACCTGATAGCTGGTACTACTTTGATGATCTCAGCTCTCCTCCATTCTACTATATTGACAGCAAGTATGGTCGGCGCAAACTTGATATTACCTGTGACCTGAGCCAAGCCTCTTTCGTATCAACCGCCAAGCCTGAAACACTGCGAAAATACACAAATAGAGGTGCTTCGATGGAGTATAGGATCTGTGAGGACAGGTTTATGAGTATTTATGATCACAAGCGTGTGTCAACGTGTACGACCTGGACTCCGTCTGGCACTGCGGTGGGTTTTGGTTTTTGCCCTCTAGACTCACGTGGCTCAAGTCAACCTCTCTAATTGTACAGGTTTTGACACCTCTTGCTATCGCTCACGTCGATCCTCGATACTTCTGTCCGACGTCTGCTAGGCTTGTTCGTAAAGAAATCGACGGAGATTTCGTAATTTTTGATTTCTTGTAAACTTGGTACATGTAATAGGTATATCGCTACAAGTTCAAAGCTGATCTGTACGCTGAGGGGTACCGGTGAAGTATCATTCAAACGCGGGACTCGGATATGAGTTGTTGTTGTCTACTAGCTTGTCTACTTCGAATATCATCAACACACTTCCTTCCACGTTGAAGTCAACGACAGAAATTGATGGAGGTTGAACGTTGAGTGGTATCACTTGAGCAGCACCCTGCGGGTGCAGTGGTAAACGTTTAAATCCTTTGGATCTTTTGAAAGCCTTGGTAGAAACCTTGGAGTCATTCTGTAGACATGCTTGAATGAAATCGATTCAAACTTTTCTCAACTAGTAAATGTTGCGTACGTACCGCAATTATTGACAACTGCATCGAACCAACAGGAACCAACTACTACCGCGGATGGTTCTTGAACCACTTCTTCAGCACGGTCGGCATTGGACAAGCTGTTGACTCCCCTTTCCCCTCATCGTACATCTTTTGACAGCATTCATAGAGATTTCTTAGATGTCGATCGCATTTTTCTGGAGAATAGGTGTTTTTGTTCAAACAAGCTTGTAATGAGCATGCTGAAGAAAAAAAGAAACAAAATTTAATATGTTTTTTGACTAATGTAAACAAGCAAAGGGCTTTTGTATACCAAGATGAATTGAGATGTGAGTCACTCACCCTCCTCTTGGCATTTGGGCTCCTACCAATTATGTCATGAGCAAAACAACTCAATGGGACAGCTGGGACAGGCTGATATGCAAACGAAGATATGGCGTACAGAGTTAAGTTTTGGCATGTTCTAAAAAGCTATTGGTTCGTCCTTCTGTTGGCGAAACTTGAATGGTGTGAAACAGTCCTCATTGCACGAAAATACCTAACCGTGAGAAAGAAGTCATTTTCACTAATTCAAAATATAATTCAAAAAGGGGGGGTTATCCATAAAATAAGTAAATACCAGTAATAATTAATGAACCGTCCTCGGTTTCTCCCTATATATCTCACTTCAAGTCAAAATGCACATTAGCTGGACGATGTTTCGCGGAAAGCTATTACAGCTCTTTGCGAAATGGTAGACGTTTTGGAAATTTTCTTATGTGAAATACCCATATTTAGGCAGAATTGATGCGCATGATGTTAGAGGAGTCGAAGGCAGTGGAGCGGCTTGGAGCGGCTGCGCTATTTACATCTAGTATAGGAGAGTATAGGCTCCTTGTCACCAACAGGGTCAACAATCAATATATTGCGATGACATAGTGAATTTCACGTGAGGTGGGGGAAAGTGGAGCAATGAGGATTGAGCTGGATTGAGGCACGGTTTATGTTTACAGTAAACAAAGGCGCAGATAAGAAAATTTCCAAAACGTCTACCATTTCGCAAATAGCTGTAACACAAAATAAATCCAAAATGTTATCAACTTATGTTAGATGATATCTCGATTTGTGGGTTAATCCCTCCTACGGACCATACTGAACCCGAGGTGCTCTGAATTTATTTAGCGTAAGTAGTAAGGAACCACGATACTAGTATCTAGGAGAGTTATCGCAGGCCATTGATAGTGATCCAATTTAAACAGTCAATATTAACAGACCCGGGATTGATGATCTTGGGAACTACATTGAACGACAGATAATGAAAACACTGGAGAGACTAACTGTATAAGGGACATCGGTTACTGTTACCTTCAGCGGTGCTCGGGGCTGCCGGGTTGATTACTACTGTCGGCCCAACCAGCTTACGCACGGAATTGCACTCGGGGTTCAAGTTTCGGCCATCGTATGTACCTGTCCGAATTCATACGATAGTACCTATTTCAAAAATTCAATTTGTTCCCTTGTCCGTCAGAAACAGGAGATGACGAGACCTCAGCAATCGATTTTTTCACTACCTATCTACCTGAGCAATTGTGTGTAACCAGCGGAGCGGACCCTTCGCAACCTGTGAATTAGGTTTTCACCTGGTCGTTTCACGCTGGCGGCACCAAGCTGTACATAAATGTCCCAGACGATCCTGAATAAGAGCTTCCGAACTCGATTACCACAGGTTGATTAGCATCAATAGGCAGGAGCGGATTGACTTACTGAGTACTTTCGAGCGGAAAGCATTTGTCTATGCCGCATTGGATAGCTATTTTTGAGACTCGGAGGATTAAGCGACCACTGGTAGGATTTCTACGTCGAAACGGAAGTTTTGCACTTGTACATAAAACTTATTAAAAGCTAACAACTGTAACAGATGGCTATTATTATGATTCAAGTTTGGACAGCCATGAGGAACGAAAATAGCTGAGTTTAAATCTGACCGGCAATGCCTTCCAAGGGTGTTTGGTGAGTCGTCCGTCGTGACTCGTCAACTTTGCTGCTCCGAGTCTTTGACTTGGATGGTCGGTGAATTCAACCGTTTTTTTCATTCAACGCTATCGATCGCTTTCTATATGAGAGAGGATTTATCCGCTGATGGGGCTATGCACACTGCAACAATCAATAAGTGTCTCAAGTTGATCATGGATGATGCTGTAAGTGTTCTCTCTCATATCTCATTCCTTTACGATATAGGTCACATTCCATACAAAATTTTAAGCTTCACTTGACATTTTTTGACCACGGAAGTCGGCCTTGCACAGTTTGATGTCAGAGACACAGCTAATTCACGGACCGGATCACGCCGTAATGTTTGCCTTGGCCCCCGCAGTTCAATTCCATATATATTATTACATGCACCGCAGTTCAGTTGTTTCATTTTACCGATCTCTGCTAGAGCGGATGGCAGTGCCGTTACACCAACACTGATAATTGATATATCTTAGAGACATTGCTTCGAAAGATGGGTTTGCCCAATATTATCCCCCCTTCATCCTCTCTAGGGTTACCATGGCCTCCATTCCGCCACCTGACTTTGTACCCACATCACTCCCCACAGCTCTCCCTACAGCTTCATCCACCGTTATTTCGACCTCTAGTCCGTCTGTCAGTGCATCCGCATCGAGCAGCAACCATCTGACAACAGCCGAAATTGTCGAAATCGTAATAGGATCCGTCGCATTTGTCTTGCTGATAGTGTTGGTTCTGATTTATGTATTCGTCATACGTCGCTCGCGCAAGAAATACCGGCATCCCGAAGATAGGTCTAAAATTGCGGACACTGTCGAATCGGCCGCAGGAGGTTCTATGTTGAAATCATTCCAGTCGAAATCACTCCAGGACGATTGGCGCTCAATTTCCGAACAAGAACATGGAGGGACCACTCCTATTTTCGCTGCTCAAACCCAACGAAACATTAATCCCCCCCTGTTGAGCCCCGATTCTCACTACTTTAAAGACCCATACACTCCATCCACTTTCGTCAACGAGACTCACGACGTCCCCTTAGACAGCGCCCAATCGCAAGGAGATACAGAACCCTACAGGCAGTATGAAGCTGCTACCTTACTTCCTGCCCGACCGATTTCTTCGAACCCACCGAGAAAAGTTGCTCCTCTGAACATCCCAGGAAAGCCTCTAAATCATTCGAACGGAAAGCGTTCAACCAAGAGGAGACAGAAAACGCTCGACTCGGGTTTGGAAACAGATGATTCTGCTTCTCTCTACTCAGCAGCATCTGCATCTAGTTCCACCTCAAATTCATCTATGGCGACAATCATTCCAGTACCACCTATCCCACGCTTATCTACACCAAGCGTCGATGGTACCGTGAATGCTCGCAGACGGGAAGAATCTATTCGCAACTCTTATCCCACTACACCCTCTCTTCTTGCGCCTCTACCCCCTGTTATATTCAACAGAGATGAAGCAGAAGAGGACGACACTGAAATCTACAATGTCGCTAAACTTCTTCATTCAAGGCAGTCAAGGCTGCCAACAAATCCTAATACACCTTCCCGAAACTCCAGCATCGTTTCTCACATTGAACGTTCAGGCTCTATAAGACCTGTTCTCCTACCTGCAGGGGAATCGGAATCGGAATCGTATCGACCACGATATGATCGTTGGAAGCAGAACAGGAACGCTTTGAGTCTATACGCTCCTAATACCTCTGCGCCTCACCCTCGCGATTCAATGTCGCCCTCTTCCCATGTAGTAAGGTCGCGACCTTTTTGACATGGTCGATACGATCCTTTATCAAATCTCTCCTTGGCGTTACGACATTGTCAAGCCTTCATATCTTTACCTTGCGCCGGACTCAATATATTGAGGACCAATCATCACTTATCAGGGACGGCCTCACTGCCTTACCCCGGACTCTTTTCTTTCCAAAAGAGGACCACTCTTCATTCATTAAATTAAATCAATCTAAATATTATTATTTCACTCTGGTCTACATCCCCACGCCCATTTTGTTCAGTCTACCTTGTGGACGTAACTTCTTTGCACTATGCACTCGAACTTCTGTTATCATTTCTTCCCATAGAAGAATATTTGTATGATTAGCAACTTTTTCAATATATATGAGCAACAGATATAGGATTGCATGAGTAGAATGTTGATAAACAATCATTCATATGAAAGTTGATCAAGTTATGATCGACTTGTCATCAACGTAGGCTAGCAACGGGGGCCAAGAGTGCCCAGAATTGCTTCAAATTTGCCGAAATTAAATTTAATATGTATATCTACGAATTCCAGCTGATTCTACGATTTTGCTTTCGACGGTTTGGAAATAGCGCTCCAAGACTCAGAGGTCCAGAGCTGCATCACAGACCAGTCACGTCAGGTGACGTAGGTGGAATTGGTGGATGTCCGCATACCTTACGACATCAACGGAAGAACAACAATTGACTCTGTCAACAATCTGTCAAACTTGCCATCTCCTATCATCATCAACTGTTCCAATCCTACTATGCGCGCATATTACTACGACAATATACCTGGTGACCAGCGTCTACCTCACGATTATATCCCATCGCGCCCAGTGTCAGCTGAGACGCTTGCAGCGATCGGTGTCAAGACTTGGAACATCCCCGTCGAGGGACATGAGAGCAAGATCGACGAGATCGCGAAGAAAGAAGGATACAAGAACAGGGATATAATTAACTGTTCAAAAGAGGGTCTTGGCGAGGTAAGGAAAAAAGATTATAGATTGGGTTTGCATCATTGACTGAATGTATGTATAATTAGATGTACGAGTCGAGAATCAAGACTTTCTTCGAAGAGTGCGTCAGAGAAAACTCTCTGCTTGACCTTCTCCCTCTGAATGTATCCATATTTCTCTAGGCACATGCATGAGGACGAAGAAATCCGTTACATCTTATCTGGTACTGGCTTCTTTGATGTGAGAGGTAGGTTTTTATCGATAATTACACCTCCCCCCTGTTTTGCAACAGATCTAAAAAAAAAACTAACACACTGCTTTTTTATAAGAAACTCCAACCGACGCTTGGATACGTCTAGCTGTTGAGCATGGAGATCTTGTTGTCCTCCCTGCCGGAATCTACCACCGCTTCACACTTGATGAAGCTAATTGCATCAAAGCCATGCGACTTTTCCAGGTAACGCTAGTACTTTCTTTCCACTGCAGCATTTTTTTTTTAACTTGGGGGGATCAGGATGAGCCCAAGTGGATTCCTTACAACAGAAGTGAGGACACTGACGTTAACCCACACCGTATCCAATATCTCAGCACCATTGGGGTAGGAGCGTGAAGGCGAAGGAAGTTCTGAGGTGAAACAAACAAGTTTTCGAAACAGGTGCAAAGTTTTTTTTAGAGATGTAATCATGTAACTACGAGAATCCAATCAATCTATCTAGTAAGAAGATCCGTAGTTCCTGAGATACCCCACCGATTTCAGGAATGGACTGATTGATTGATGATGCCTTGGAGTAAACTTCCCTGCAAGGATCAGCTGTTGGGCGGGCCGATTTGAAGATGGACTTTTTTTGTTTGAAGTGTTTGCGATATGTTCGGAAACGCGCACCATAGACCCATGAGAACGAGGGTTTATGAATACCCGACCAGCTGACCACCCATCTCTAGGACTGGTCGATCTGAGTATATGGCTCCCTTCTTGTCAAGTTCGTCCAAAAATAGCTGCAGAGTTTACAATGATCATCGGTCAACCGAGTAGCTTCACAGATGGGTATTTCAGCCTGGGTTGTAGAGTCAGTCTCCGCGCTGGTACTTTTGTTGGTTACGCACCCCATTTACGGCCCCATTCTGAAAATGTAACCCATTCCTCTTTTTTTGGGTATGTCAGCGATATTATAAAAAAGATGGATCGAGTATTTGAAGAAAAGATATGTCTGAAAACCTCGTTGTACCCCAATAATCGGAAGGCCTTTGGCCTTGTCGGTAATGGGCCCTGGGCCGCCATCCACCCATAATAGCTCCAAATTTACCTACAGCGTTTGCCTTAACCTAAGGTACAAGTAGTAAACAGGGGAGGTTACAGCACTGTCATTCAGGGAGTCTCGATGGGAATGAGTCATTTGTCCTACGAAATACAAGTGTCAGTAAATTGTGCATGAAATAAGGGAACTGGAAACATAAACACCACATATATAAGGGTTGGATATCTTCCTCGGGAAGGATTGATCTTGTGGGAACTGAGGCTCAGTTCCCACAGAATCAACCCCCACATACGATGCACACCAATAACACCAACTCTCACACCTAGCCATGCTTTCTACTACTTCGAACAAGTCAACGACATCGTGTATCTCGGCTCCCACTACAGGGCCAACGCAGCATAACGAGCTGTAGATTAGGTGTATTGGAGTGCTAGGCATAGCGTTGGCCTGCGACTCTAAGAGCTGTTGCATTAGGAAGGAGATGGCTCGGCAGCATCAGCATCAGCATCAGCCTCCAAGTTCGGGCCCAAGTCGCAATCAACATAGAAGAGGGCACCGCAAGACGGGCGCTCAATACTCATACATACATGAATCATCGGACACAATCTCAAGAGATCGTCCCACTGGCACCCATCCAGTCTATGCCTGGATGGGTGCTGTCAACAACACAGGAGCTGCGAGGCACGGAGACCTACGTCGAGAAACCCACGATGGCCAACTGTAACTCAACCCAACAGATGCGGATAAAATCGTGCGACAGGGATCGTTCGGGTCCCTCCCAATCTTGGCTCTCAGTGTACCAGATCCCTATCATGGACTTGGAAAATATGTTGATTTCGCAATCCATCCATCATCTTTTATCCACAACTCTTTATGGCAGGCGCAACAAGTGGTTCAAAAATCCCAGCTGTGATCCCGTCACCGGCACCATCGATGTCGTCGACATGGGCATCTGCACCTGCATTATCTCCACCTGCTGCGCCGGCATCAACACCTGTATCGCGTACATGGGCATTGATAGCATTTTATGAGATGCGCGACGAGGACGGGGCGAGGAATGCGAAACATAGATATGCAGGAACGTACGTGTAATCTTTCTCGATTTTCTCTTCTGCAGAGCCTCTTCATAGGATTTGCTTGCTGTGTCGACATTAGTTGTTCAAATTATACTGTTTTGAAGCCATAAGGTCGTTGACTGGGATAAAAACTATTATCGATGGACAAATCATCGTGAGTGTTAAGAGGAATCTTAAAACAGACCTAATCGGATAGTGATAAAGGGTCACATATGTCACATATGTGGCAAAATCACTTGAACACGTATATTTTTAGATATGCATTACCATCGCTGCTCGACCACAATATGCTGTACTGGGCAGGTTTTTACGCGATTCTCTGCGTCGGGTTGGCCAAAACAACACAACTTTCTACAAAATTTCTAGGCAGAGTGGACGAACCCACCGAACCAAGGTAGGGCCCGTCGAGACGTCGTGGTGGAAGCAGAGAACTGAATTTGTAGTCTTAAGATATGAGAGCTATATCGTCTTTGTCTATAGGAAGCCTACTGTTCACAAAAAAAAAAAAAGGTCGAATATAAACGTAGGAAATTGTAGATGAAAAATCCTACTTGATCTGAGGATCAGCGACTTTTGAATCACGACGCAAGGAAAGAGATCGTGATAAAGCCATTAACATATTTTTTTACCTCTTCTTGATAGGGCGAGTGTCCAAGATAGGCTTCCCAGCGAGCTCGAATAGAATGTATGTTGCAATGTTCATATCAAAGGATTGAAGGGTAACAGGACCAAGGACCGGTAATAAAGGATGCTGCTTTCTCTGAGCGAGGTTTAATGGTTTTTGACATTCTAGCATGTTCGCCGCGAGGAAGCACATCATCATCATCATGAGTTATGTTCCCTAAAATTGATTAGGGAATGCTCCCAGCACCCTCAAATGCGCGTTTTAACGCTGTCATCCATCCATGGAAGCTCCAAATTGATATACAGCATTCGTCTTAACCTAGGCTAAAAGGGGAGTTAACAGCACTGTCGTTCAGGAGATCTCGATAGAAATGGGTAATTCGTCCTGCAAAATACACTGTCAGTAAATTGTGCACGAAACAGGCAAACCGGAAACATCAACATCACATATATAAGGTTGATTTCGCTTGAATCCCCCCCCTCAGCTCCCACTCCATCAACCTCGACATACAATGATAACACGAACTCCCAAATTCTTCCTACTCCTTCCAATGAACCCACGACAACCGTAACCGTTCAGAAATTCATGTCTAGTGCAACAGCTCTTAGCGTCGCAAGCAAGCACTATGCATAGCACTCCAATGCAGCACATGTATAGCTCGCTGTACTGCGTTGGCCCAAGTCGCAATCAATACAGCAGAGATCACCAGACGGAGGCACATCGCGCAAACATCACCATACATGAATCATCAAGAACGATCACAAGAGATCGTTCCACCAGCACCCATCCAGGTATAGCCTGGATGGTTGCTGTCGACTCAGGAGCTGGGGAGGCACGCAGACCCCCGTCAAGTAACCCTCCGATAGTAGACTGCAACCCAACAGTCCAACAGAGGTGGAGAAAACCCTACGACAGGAATCGTTCGGGTCCCCCCCCCCCCCGGAGGCTGGGTATGGACCTGTCAGTGTACTAGGTCCCCATCGTGGACTTGCAAAGTATGTCTATTTCGCGATTCATCCGTCATCTCTTATCCACAACTCTTTGTAGCAGGCCCAACAACAGGTGGTTCAGTAATCCCATCACCGGCACCATCGACATCGGCACCATCAGCACCACCTCCGTCTCCACCTGCTGCGCCGGCCTCAACACATCAGCTACGTCGGCTTCGACAGCCCTTTCTGACATGCCCAACGAGGACGCGGCGACCAATGCAAACACAAATATGCAAGAACGTACGTGTGATTTCTTGATTTTCTGAACACCGTCGCTAAGATTCTTCTGCAGAGCCGGCCGAAGAAGATGATCGTACAATGCGTTGCCTAGAAGATCTATGTTTTTTTTTTTCATTCTGTATTTATCAGCCATGGATGATTTTTTTTTTCTTACTATTGCTCATCTGTCACTCGTCCTCTTGATGATTCCCTTGCGTTGTCGGTGTATTAGTTGTTTGAATTATACTGTTTTGAAGCCGTAAAATCGGACAGACAGAACCTATTATCGATGGACACAATAAGAGGAATTCGGAAGGAACTCAAAAACGGTCTACCTTTGTGGCACATGTGACAGATACTGGAACGCGTTACGCATATATTTTTAGCCAGAAAATAATACCCAACCAAGGACTTGAAATAAATATTCTGACACGAAAATCGTCAAGAAATGGTCAAATGCACTGAGTTGTTCTACAGAACGCACTCGAAACTCCTGTTTATGTAGATCTGTTGAATGACTAGTTGTATTCACGCCTGACAGTCGGAGTCGCTTGTGGACAGAGCGAGTTGGTGGGTCGTAACTTGTATCATGTCGCTTATCTGTATTCGTGTTGGATCGTAATTGGCACTGGCATCCATCGAAGAAAAGGACTGTATGAGTCGTTGAGAATAATCTACATGCAGAATGGATATCAGTTTTTGTTGTGTCAGGCATCTCCTTTCGATGCGAGCACGGTTGGGTTGAGGCTCTTCCATGGCTAAAGGTCAATCGATCAGGACGAGAGCCAAAGAAGCATTTTGGACCGTCGGCATCTTGTATGACGCAGATGCAGATCGTCCAGATGATACAAAACCATCTCTAAGGGTTGTGCGATCTTCAGGTGTTCTCATCGAACCGTTTATATTAGCCAAAGAAAGCTTCTTGTACAACTGACACAGAAGACAGAGGATGTTATGGTGTCCGGCGCACAACCAATCGCAATGAGGGATCCTAATCCAACCTAAACTTCTTAACTTCCTTCCCAGTCCACGGTACTTCGTCTTCCCAATGAGTGATTACCACCACAGCTTGATCCTCTCCTACGCCTGCCATTCCATGGTCACCAGCATCAGCGGAAGATGACATTGTACAATCACCACGAAGATAGCGTCTCGCAGCAGCAATCATTCCATCATCCATCCCACTCCATGCTTCATCAAGTAGAACGAGTGGTGGTCGGCCAACAAGTGCACGCATGAGCAAGACGAGACGCTGTTCACCAGGAGAAATGGAAGAAAAGGGGATAGAGGCGAATGCGATTGTTCCAGCAGAAGTTTGAGTGTTCGAATGAGATTTTAATGGAAGAGACGAATTCCATGATGCAGGTCCTAAAGCCTCTAACACTTCCCAACACCTTCCGACCCTCCATTTCTGAATTTCTGCTCTCCTTATCTCCTTTTCGTGGTCCGAGAGGTTATACCATCCAGCACCTAGCTCGTCATCGTCTACATCTACCCAGCCAACACTGCTTTTTGTGCAGGCTCCACGATTCCTCGGTACGAATCCACCGTTGAAGCCTGTAGTTACAGCTTCCCAGAGATTCATTCCAGGATGTCGTCTCGGAAACGCGTCGAACATCTCCGGGGAAACGACACCGACCAGCGTGCGAAGATGTGCTGTCGGCGTTTGTTTTCTAGGACGAAGTGTAAAGTGATGGGGGGCAGGTGGAAATGTAGCAAAGGGAGAGGTAGGTGAAGAGGTAGCGAGAGATGGAAGATTCAAGTGTGCTTGAGTGTACGATTGAGGATGGTCCCCTGTTAAAAGAGCGAGTAACGTTGTTTTTCCAGAACCTAAGGAGAAATCGATTAGTCAAGGGGATAGGAAGCCAAAGATTCATTCATACCATTGGCGCCTTGGAGATGCCACCTCTCGCCTTGCTTTATTTGCCAGGTGATGTTTTTGAGAACCTGAAATCAGAATGGACTTGTAAACATTTCTTTTATGATCCATCATAAAGCCGGTTTACCTTTCTAGTCCCGTACGTCACATTTACATCCTTGAGATCTACTACCACGTTGCCAATTTCATATTTCGGAGGAGCAGGCATGGCGGGTGGCTTCGCCTCCTCTGCAGTGTCCATGGTCAGGTGGGAAAGGCCACTCGAGTCAAGCAGGTGTCTTGCGGAGGCTGTTCCGTCTCGAACGTCCAATACATGAGTTATCCAAGCAGGCACTTCCTCTCCATTTCTGAGGCCTAGTATGATACGTGGCGAACGAGCAAGATGGAGCTGAGCCAAGGCCTCGTTCAAACGCTTCCTTGATTGAGGGTCAAGACCAGCTGCGAAGACGGATGATTATTTTCCCGTAAGTATCAAAGTTAATAGATAATACTTACTAAAGGGTTCATCCAACAAAAGGAGCTCAGGTTTATCCAGAATCGCTTTGACAATCCTCGCTCGTCTTGTCTGTCCATTGCTGAGAGCGAGAAGTGGCAGGTCAAGGAGTGAAGTCAGGTTCATCTGAACAGTCAAAGTTTCGAATAACGGCGATGTAGATCCACCTGATGGATTGAGGTTATCTCTAAGAGTTACGCGATCTTCGGCTTCTCTCATTGCTCCATAACGAGCGGTATAGTCAAAGAAAGTTCCTGAATGGCTTCCAGTACGTTGACGGAAAGCAACATGGGAAATTCTGGTGTATGGGTCTACAGAAGAAGCAGATAGAAATGGGTATAAACCACCCTGTTCAGCCCATCGATTTCCAGGAGCCGGAGGTGCAATGCGAGTGTTTCCTAAGAGTGTCTAACCACAGTTAACAGGGAACCTCTTAGTATTCTCCAGGGACAAAACTTACATTGAAGATAATTTTTTTGCCACGACCTCCACCACCTGATATGATAGCCCAAGCTTCACCATCGTTCACGTTCCAATCCAAACCGCGTAGTAGTGGAGTTCTAGTATGCGATGGAGCACCAAATGCATATATATAAGACCCGGTAGGAATATGAATTATTGAATGTCGATCTTTGGCCTGAGTTATGGTGGTATAGGTACGTGTGCAAGACGGAGAAATTAAGATTTTTGAACTTGGGTGTCGTCTAGTTGTTATGATACGAGATCCATTTGCATTCCTTATGAATGCTGTCTGTTTCATATCGTCAGGCTCCAGCAGTCCAGACGTACTTGGAGGCACAGACAGTGGACATTGGAAAAAGTGGACATTGGAAAAAAATTACGCTGAGACTCGAATGAAACAAACATGAAATAACAACCATCTAATGCACCGTCACGCGCATGTCACGACTTGGACGTCACTACTGTACACTATGCATTCCCCTGGCTCCCCCTCAGCAGACATGATGGGGATAATTATTTTCGCCTCAACGGAATGAAGTGGTATCCAATGCTATAAGCTTCCGTTGCAACAAATAGCGTTCTGGGAAACCCAATACTTTGTCACGGTATACATACAATTTATCAAGTGAGGCACCGCCAACTTTCGAAAGAGACGCTCGCTAGTCCTTCCCATCCGTCGCAGATAGTACTATATCTGCCTGCGTATCCAACAGCGCAGAGGTAAGTGCAACTTTGGGTTTCAAAATCACCTCTCGATGTATTTGCATCGTTCCGTTTTCGGATCGTTTCGACACACCTCTGTTTAACCCCACACCGATTGTACACAGCACCAGTTTTTCACAGTTGTCCTGATTCATTACCGCATCTCCGCTTGTATCCATGTACATGTCATCCATGTTGGCCGCGTCATAATTGCCCCCCGTCCCAACGTAAACGATGATTATTTCGGCGGCTGTAACCTCTTGCATGATCGCTACCTTCAATGTCTTCCACATTCTCTCGACCCGAAGTACAGCTTCTTCGATGGATAGCGTGACTCTCTGCGATATATCAGACCTGAACCAGCCACATATACACATCAGGCCCAAAATAATATGGTACACAAAGCCTGCCTGCGATGGGGAGTCTAAATTCATCGTCTGCGCGCTAGTCATGACGCGCCATCTTCCCGCAACGGCTTGGGTCTCTGGTCATGGCGGTCAGCTGGTATCCGAATGTCTTCAGATGAAAGATTTACCAGATTCATATATACGTCTGTATATTTGCTTCAAACTCTTTCCAACCGGCCCCTCGCAAAAGCGATCCCCTTCGTAAACACACCACCAGGTCAACAATGCCTGGAACGCCAACTGAAGCGGTAAAGGATCGACTCGAATTCCACTGGACTTGGAGACCAAATGGTCAAACAACTGCGATCCTATTATTCTGCGGCCGTCATCCAGATAATCTTTGTACTCCTGTATAATTTTTTTCTGTTGGCCGCAATCCTCCATGACTGGGGCTTCCACAAGCATTTCCGCCATCTGCGCTGATACCTGAAATATTTCTGCATTCAGACATTCTGCCATCTTGACGACATCAGCTCCGGAGTATCGATCAGCTGTTGTCAAGAAAGCTTGGGCTCCCTTGAGCTCAGCTGTTCTGTCGTCCAACAATTTCGTCGTTTGGGAGCGTTGTTCCTCGGAGATGCGCAGCCGCTGCTGCAGATTTCGAATTTCTTCATCTTGTCCTCGGATTTTCCCCTCGAGCTCACAAATCTTATTCCCCGTTTCTTTCTTTTCCGCAACCATGGAAATCAGGAGCGAGTCGAGTCTTTCGATCTCTCCCTTGAGCCGCGTGACTTCCTTCCTGTGTGCTTCAGAGGCATTAAGCGCGGTATTAAGGGTCTCCTGCATGTCCAACAATTGACTCTGTAAGCTTTTCTTCTCCCTGGATAAAGTTAGAAAGTCATGGATCGAATTTTGACGATGGCGATAGCTAGGGCCCTGAATACTTTCGGCAGGCGTGGTCTCCATTCGAGGAGACACCTGCATGGATGTGCGAGTCGGTTGGGTAGGCTGGATCTGATTGACGTCTAGTGCAGCCCCTCCACTTCGAGATGGGACCCCCTTCCGTACGGTGGTGTCCTCCTTTTTCGGAGACTCGTACTTTCGACTTTCTTGGACGCCATCGGATTTATCGTTTTGTAGAGGATGATTTAAATTGGCTTTAGAAGATGAAGCACCTTTTTTGAGCATGCTCAAGAAATCAGTCCTCATAGCTATGGTACAACCTGAAGGCTTGCGATAAATGTGATCGTCTGCCTGCCACACTGCGTTGTCTCAACGTGGCCAACGCGTGTTAGACATTATAAGTAGACACACAGCTGCCTGCCTTGCGTATGCGGATCTTCCAAAAGCTTTGCCATCTCTTGCTCGTTTACTGACATGTCAGCCTACAGCGGCAGAACTCGAAAGCTCATTCTTGCCTTCGACATAGGCACTACATTCAGTGGGATCTCTTACTGGTCAGTCTTCGAGACGATCAGAATCGACAACACTTATCTACCTTGTCGTCTAGCATCCTCGACCCTGGAGAAGTCCCTGAAATCAAGGGTGTAACGAGGTAAAGTGGCCGATTCGAAATCAGCATTCAGATTTCTTTGACTAATATCATCGACCATAAGGTTTCCATACCAAGAACTAGCGGGCGGAGACTGCAAAATCCCTACCATCATCTACTATGATCAACAGGGAAAAGTTTGTGCTATTGGCGCCCAGGCCGTTCGTGAGGGGATTGACGAAGAAGCAGAAGATGGAAAGTGGACCAAAGCCGAATGGTGAACTTTGCCCTCTATGACTTTGATTCGTAGAACAGTACTAAGAATTGAAGTAAAGGTTCAAACTCCATCTGAGTCCTAAAAATCCATCAACAGCACATGTGGCTAGTCAAATCCCAGCTTTACCTCGAGGAAAGACCATCATTGAACTTTTCGCTGATTTTCTACGATATCTTCATCAGTGTGTCCGTACGTACATCGAAGAGACACATGCTGCTGGCGAAATTCTATGGCGCAATCTGGAATCTTGCACAGAGTTCGTTCTCACCCATCCCAACGGTTGGGAGGGGGCACAGCAAAGTCAGATGCGTGCTGCCGCCGTCATGGCGGGTTTGATTTCTGATGATGAAGCCGGCCACTCTCGTCTCTCGTTTGTTACGGAGGGTGAAGCTAGTTTGCACTTTTGTATCCAGAACGGGCTTGTCAATGATGCCATCAAGGTTGGTTCTTTCTCTTGTTGAGCTGAAGAAAGTATTGAACACGTTTCACGCAGAGCGGTGATGGACTCCTAATCGTTGATGCTGGAGGAGGGACCATCGATATCAGCGCTTATCGGAAGATACTGGGTACTAGTCAATCATTTGAAGAGATAGCGGCACCTCAGTGTAAGGCATACATCTCATTGACACCTTAAAACTTAAAACTCGCTTGTTTCGTACAGGTCACTTACAAGGATCAGTCTTTGTTACCAAACGCGCAAGACATTTTTTGGCGGGTATGTTATTCGACCTCATCTTTCAACATTTTTCTTACGCTTCCTTCGAAAGGTCTACTTGGAAAATCTCGTTTTGCAGTTGATATTCCTCTTATTGAGAAGTGTTTCGATAAGGTGACGAAGTTGAGCTTCCGGAATGCCGAGGAACCGCAATTCGTTAGATTTGGTACGACTCGCGACACGGATGCTAACCTCAAGATCCGTTCGGGCCAGCTTAGGCTTTTGGGGTGCGTTTCGACTTTTCTCGGTTCGACATACTTGTTGAAGGAGGCTTTTCTAGTTCTGATGTCGCTTCTTTCTTTGATCCGTCCTTCCAATGTATCGTGAAAGCTATCAATGAACAAAAGGCAGCGTCAGCAACCAATTGCAAGATATCGGTAAGCCACGATGCACCGTTTTAAGTACCCACGACCATAAACTAATGATAAGATCTAGTCAATTTTCCTCGTTGGAGGTTTTGCTGCGAATAACTGGTTGTTCGCCAAGCTCAAGTCTACTTTTTCAGCCAAAGGAATCGATGTCAGTCGTCCAGATAGACACATGTACGCAGCGTCTTTTACTTCTTAATGACGTTTCTAACATTCTTTTTTAGCAACAAGACTGTTCCAGATGGTGCCATCGCGTTCTACATTGGTCACTGTGTTACAGCCAGAGTCTCAAAGTTTACATACGGCGTTAAATCGGCCAGCCAGTTTTTCCCTTGGATTCCTGATCACATACGACGACAGAAGGATGTAACCCTTTCCATCGCAGGCCACCTTGTGATCGACGGCTGCTTCAGCATTATCCTGCGTAAGGTAAGGTATCAACTACAACCTTTGTGAACATCGAGGGTATCTGATTCAATCCGCTAGGATACCAGAGTATCGGAGACCCAGGAGTTCAAGCAGACTTTTTCCAGGCGTGTCCCTGAGAAACTGAGGCTTGATAAGCTCGACGTCCCTATTCTGTGCTATAGAGGAAAAAATAAGAACCCAGAATGGTTGGATGAGGATCCATGTAAGAGTTTAAAGGTTTTGGTGCTAAAACTTTTCCGTCGCTGATCGATATGGTATCAGCGATGTACTCCACTCTTTGTTACATTAAAGCAGACACTGCTAAGTTGTGCGAATCGCTCGAGCCTCAAGTTGGTTTAATGACCTACTACCAAATGTCCTTTGATGTTGTCCTTTCACTCGGTCTTACGGAACTCAAAGCCTACGTTTGTTGGATGGAAGATGTGAGTGCTCATATTATTATTGTCATCCACAACTTGCTCTAACTGGCGTCATATATCATTAGGGCGTGCAAAAAAGGTAAGTAAACCTCCCATTTCCGAAAAAGTCATAGAATCTATTCATTATATGATAATATCCACAGGACCCCTGCTCAAGTAATCTACGACTATGAACAAAAAGATACGTGAGAGATGCCTTGCATTACAAATCGAGTTGGTATATTGTTAGTTGTTGGAATTCGTACTCTGCAGCCCTGGCGGTTTTATGCCCTGACCATCTCTTTACTTTTTTTGTATGTTTCACTGACTTCTGTATAAATAGTTTCCTCAAAGAAATACCATGTTCTTAGCGTTTGGCGTTTTGAATTGTTTAAGCCTCTTAATTTCAGCAACGCGATCAAGTGCTTTCAACGAATCACGGAGAGAGGTTTTTTGTCGGACTATGGTGGCACCCGCCTGTGACGCGCCAAAGACCGTACGTAACCCAACCGTTCTCAGTGGACGAAACGAAATCTATGAGAGGATCGTCCTCGAGACAAAAGGCCATTACCTCGTCGATTTGGAGCCGGAGAAGCCTTCCTTGGCGTCGAGGAAAGATGCGTCACGCTGTGTGACATATGTTACCTGCTTCCTTTCTTTCTCTGCCAACCATCGTTCGCTATAGCCTATCCTGGATTCTTGCAGACTCCACTTGGTATAACATGGATCTACGTACATTGTACACCACACGTATTCCCTACGACATTCTTATTTCCATCATCGACGAGTTGGCCTTCCTAGGTCAGTTTGAATACCTGGGTGTGTGTTCACAGGCGTGTCACATATGCTTTTTCGCCTCTGCCTCCATCTATTTTCCAGTCATTGTTGGCATTTCCAATAAATCGGGAGAAAAGAGAACGCAACATCAACTAACGGATTACAAAAATTCTGCGACTTTCCTTGGCCAGCAGCGATTATCTCGACTTCCAATTTACACTCGATGATGATGAACCACGGTTCGCTCTATGAGGACATGAGTTGGACGTTTCATAAACCATCCTGGTCAAAATTTTATATCTAATTTTTACCTCAATTTGGGGAAAATCTTATGCACTCTGTCTGGACCCTGAGGCTTGAATCGTTATATGAGATTTTGCATGACATTGTTCCCTAGTGCGTCAAGTAATCCCCAAAACTTAATGTTCACACTTTGAAAACTGAACAGACGACTCCGATTGATATTTTGGTTTCAGAACATGCTAACCGACATGTGGATTCTGGAAACGAAAAATTTTGATTTCGCGAGCATTTCTTGCGATCGTGAAAACAGTGGTTAAATATACCATTGCGCAAATCTGTGATGGTGTATGCTAAGTACTTTAAATCCTACTAGACCAGATAGACGTGGACTGATCATGATTTAAGTCCTTCGTCGATTACCGTGACCATTCTAAGCCGTGTCGAAGAGTACAGAGGGAAATGCGACCTTGGCCTTCAAGGTGGTATCCCTTTGAACGGACATTGTTCCGTCTCCGTTCTGCTTGACAACACATCGTTGCAGACCCATCCCAACTGTGCACAGGATGCGCCCTGTCTCCTTCCCTAAGTTTGGCTGCTGGACGTGGACGTCTTCTGTATCAGCGTAGATGTCATTCATCACAGCGTCCCGATATGTGTCATTCGGTCTGGCACCAAACAGTTTCATTTCAGTGGTCGTCACTCCTTCGTATATCGCGATTCTCAACTGCATCCACATATCCATTATTGTCGACACCACTTGCTGGAGACAGAGATGGGTCTTTTGAGAGCTTACATTCGCCATCGGACTTCCACATAGGTAGAGGAGGTTAGAAAGCATCTTGATTACAGCATCCTTCGTTGTGGTGGAATCCACGTATTTCGCCTGCGCCATCGTCATTGCACGCCATCTACCAGCAACAGCTTGCGGTTCTAGCAATAAATGTCAGCAATGACATACATCCTATGCGCTTTTGAGCATGACCACCTACCTGATTCCCAAATGCGTCTGTATATCTCTCTCAAGTCATTGCTCGCTGGCCCGGTACAAAAACGATCGACCATGGCAATACACCAACTCGTTAAAATTGCCTGAACCGCTAGTTGAAGGGGCAATGGGTCTGATTGAACTTGCTTCGATTTGGTTGATAGATGTTGAAGCAACTCTAGCCCAATATGTTGTGCCAAGGTGTCCTTAACGCCTTGGATGCTTCTGCCATCCTTCCTCTGCTCGATTATTGTAGTCTCGTCTCCAAGTAGTTCCGAAATGAGGGCTGCGCCCTGGAATATTTCAGCGTTTAAGGCTTCCACCATTTTCATGATTTCGGCTCCAGCATAACGATCGACCGTCGTCAAGAAGGCTTGGGCCCCTTTCAAATCGGCGGTGCGTTCTTCCAGTAGCTTTGTCGTATGCAAGTGCTTCTCCTGCATGCCGCGCAATGTTCCTTTCAGCATCTTCAACTCTTCTTCTAGTTTTTGATTTTTCCCCTGGAGATCGTAAACTTGCTTTTCTGCTTCCGTCTTTTTTCGAAGCAGCTCGGTTCTTTCAACTTTGGTGGTGGCCAGCAAGTCTTCTTTTTCGCCTTGAAGCCTCTGAACCCTTCCCTGCAACTCTTTCGACTGTTTGATGGTCTGGGCGAGATCGCGTTGTGTTGCCTCTAGCTTCGCTTTCGATCTCGTGTTTTCATCAGCAAGAACACGGTAACGGGCGTTTGCGGATAAGCCATGCTCAGGCCTAGGTCGTGTACTGGGCTTGCGAGGCTCTTGGTGGACTTCTCTGCAGCTTTTGTCTACGTTCAAATCTGCCCCAGCGAGAGTTGAAGATGTTTTGGCATCTTCACTGATGTGGGATCCACCCGCTTCTTCGCCCCAATGCCCCATGCTTCGTTCACTGGGGATGGTGACTTCCTGGATCGTTCGTGTCTGATTTTCTTGCTCTCCGTGTGGTTGGTTAGGCGGAAAAGGAAGGTCATTGTTGCCTCCCATGTTCAAGAAGTTATCACAGACGTAATTGAAGGATTTGCACGCTTTCTCAAAGAACGTCATGGTTGCGTTATAACAAGAGGGTGGGTCAGAAGCGAGTCGGATGTACCAAGCCCTCTAAGCATGCCTGGTGCATGCCAACGCAACGTGGTCAACACATGTTCACTGCTGTATAGGTATATCAAGTTGCCTTACTGTATAAACTCATCTTTCATAGTTCGCTCTTCTTCTAACATGTCGTCCAGGTCACCCTACAGTGGCTCGCAACGCAAGCTAGTCCTTGCCTTCGATATTGGTACTACATTCAGTGGCGTCTCCTATAGGTTCTTGTTTTTCAAAAAAAAACTACACATTGCTTCTAACACCATCTTTTATAATGTGCAGCATTCTTGACCCTGGGGAAGTTCCTGAGATATGGAGTGTAACACGGTGATTTTCCCCCCAACTTTTATGATAATTCCCTGAAACAACTAGGTTTCCTGCCCAAGAACGGGTTGGTGGAGATTCTAAGATACCAACAATCATTTATTACGATCCAGAAGGGAATGTTCGTGCAGCAGGAGCAGAAGCAACCCGCGAGGGTATCGATGATGAAGTGGAAGATGGCCAATGGATAAAAGCAGAGTGGCAAGTCATAAAATTTCCCCCTTGCTTCAAAGGTACTGACCACGATTTAGGTTCAAACTTCATCTTCGTCCCAAAGCCCAATCAAGTACCCATGTCACCTACAAAATACCTCCTCTTCCTCAAGGAAAGACTGCTATTGATGTTTTCGCTGACTTTCTACGATATCTCCATCAATGTACGCGCAGTTTTATAGAAGAGACACACGCCAGTGGCGTCGAGTTGTGGCGTAACTTGGAAGACTGCACGGAATTCGTCCTTACTCACCCGAACGGCTGGGAAGGCGCTCAGCAAGAGCTAATGCGTAAGGCTGCTGTTAAGGCTGGATTGATTCCCAACGATGGTCAATCTAGGCTTTCGTTCGTTACTGAGGGTGAAGCTAGCCTTCACTTTTGTGTCCAAAGTGGCCTTACAAGTCATGCCATCAAGGTCGGAGACTTGGACTACTGCTCGATTGTTTGAAGATGGGCTGATTTTCTCAAATTTTCTGTCGTACAGAATGGAAAAGGGCTCTTGATTGTCGACGCTGGAGGAGGCACCATCGATATCAGTTCCTACCGCCAAACTCCTACATACACTCAGTCGTATGAGGAGATAACGGCACCACAGTGTACGTTTGTGACTTCATCGCTTACCCACCCGCGATCATAGTAACTACATAGGTCATTTCCACGGATCAATCTTCGTCACCATTCAAGCCCGAAAATTTCTCGAAGGTATGTCTTTGAACGATCGCTGTTTGAACAACCTTATTAACCATTTGTCTCAGGCCTACTAGGGGAGTCGCGCTTCTCAGGAGATATCCCCCACATCGAGAAATGCTTTGACAAGACCACAAAACTGAGGTTCCGCAATGCTGATGAGCCTCAGTATGTCAAGTTCGGCACTCTTCGAGATAAGGACCCTAAACTCAACATTCGTTCTGGTCAATTGAAGCTTTTGGGGTACGCTTTCAGCTGTTTGCCGAATTCAACATTCTAAGAGTATATTTAGTACTGAGGTTGCCTCCTTCTTTGAACCGTCTGTGCAATGTATTGTGACCTCGATCAAGGAACAATGTAATGCGTCGGCCGTGGAAATATCAGTAGGTAAACTAACTCCTTTTGTTTTAACCGATACTGAGGGGCGTTTATAAGTCTGTATTCCTCGTGGGAGGGTTTGCCGCGAGCGATTGGTTGTACACCAAGCTGAGGGAAGCCTTTGCATCTCAGGGGCTCGATATCAGTCGTCCTGATAGCCACGTGTGCGTATGATCCTTAAGTATGTAAGACGATACTCTGAACTTTTGATAATGTACCAGTAACAAGGCTGTGGCCGATGGTGCGATCTCGTTCTACATTGACCATTTGGTATCAGCCAGAGTCTCAAAACTCGCATATGGAACTAGTGTCTGGGAAAAATATGATCCTCGTAATCCCGAACATAAGCGTCGAAAGAAAAAGACGTTTATGACGTGTGAAGGTTATCGTGGGATTGGTGGTATTTTCAACGTGATATTGGCCAAGGTAACAAATTTAAAATCTACATATCCATCAATGTTGCCTGAATTATTTCTCGTTAGGATACTCAAGTCTCAGAGACCCAGGAGTTCCGGCAGACTTACTGGCTGACGAGTTCCGATAGAGTTGACCTCGAGTCTATTAGTGTTCCTATCATGAGTTATCGAGGGCAGAATACCAGCTCCGATAAATGGATGGATGTGGAGCAAGGTGAGTCGTCTTCCCTGTACTATCATGGCAAGTTCTGATTAGTTACGTTTTGAGCAGCAATGTACGATACTTTGTGCTACATCGAAGCGGACACCACAGAGTTATCCAAGTCGCTTGAACCTCAATACGGCTCTCATAAGGTTTTCTATACGCTAACTGTCGATGTCATGCTGTCTCTCGGGATGACAGAGCTCAAGGCATATCTATGCTGGAACGAAAATGTATGCGTTGTTTCATGTTGTCTGCTTGGACGAAATCTGACGTAGCTCGTACTACTTCTAGGGTGATGAGAGAAGGTAGGATCATCAAACTTATCAAATATTACAAAGAAATGAAATATTCTCAATATAGGAGCCCAGCGCAAGTCATCTACGATCCTGACACCATTGTTTGCGAAGATGGACGATAATCTGGTTTCAACTGTATTTTTGCTCCGGTAATTCATGTTGCAGATATCTGTATATTAAATCGGACCCTGGTGGTTTGTAATCCTTTGATTTTCTGAATACTTCGTCAATGTTCCCCTTTCGTTCAACAACTGAAAACACTTCAAGTTTGATCGTGCCTAGAACGGATAGCATGAGGTTGCTGCGGTACGACCATATATACTTCGATTCAACGTGGTCCACACGCATTCACTACATACTTAAGGTCGCCTGAGTGCCATGTTCTCCCTTTTCAGACTCTACCACTTCCCACTTCCAGGATGTCAGCCAGGCCTCCCTATCGTGGCCCACACCGCAAGCTTGTCCTTGCCTTCGACGTTGGTACAACTTTCAGTGGCATCTCTTACTGGCTAGTCTAACTGCGAAAATTTCCCTGGGATAATATCTAACTTCATGAGTAGCATTCTCGACCCTGGCGAAGTTCCTGAAATTAGAGGAGTAACTCGGTAAGCCCGAGGTCATATTGAGTTTGTCGTTTCCTGAGATAATGTTCCAGATTTCCTGCGCAAGAGCAGGTTGGCGGAGATTCCAAGATTCCAACGGTCCTTTACTATGATCAAGAAGGAAACGTTTGTGCGGTTGGCGCTGAGGCGGCCCGCGAGGGCATCGAAGACCATGCTGAAGACGGACAATGGACAAAAGCAGAATGGCAAGTAGCTACTGACCTCCTTCCCATCAATGTGGCTGATTACCAACTAGGTTCAAGCTTCATCTGCGTCCTAAAGCCCAATCAAGCGCCTATGTCACCCACAAAATTCCACCCCTTCCTCGAGGAAAGGCTGCCATCGACATTTTCGCTGACTTTTTACGATACCTGCACAAATGTGCTCGAACTTACATAGAAGAGACACATGCCAATGGCGTCGAGATGTGGAGCAGCTTGAAAGACCGTACAGACTTCGTTCTCACTCACCCGAATGGGTGGGAAGGTGCTCAACAGGGAATGATGCGCACAGCCGCTGTCCGAGCAGGATTGATTCCTGATACTGAAGATGGTCAATCTCATCTCTCGTTCGTCACTGAGGGTGAAGCTAGCTTGCATTTCTGTGTTCAGAGTGGCCTCACAAACGATGCCATCAAGGTGGGTTTTAACCTTGTTTCTTGAAGATTATTGTTGACGCCATGGCTGTAGAGTGGAAAAGGACTTCTTATTGTTGATGCTGGAGGTGGTACCATCGATATAAGTGCATATCGACAAACATCTCCGCATACCCAGTCATACGAAGAAATTGCTGCCCCCCAATGTACGCTCCGTATGCTTATTATCAACCTTCGATTTATTCAATTAATTTTGAACAGGTCATTTCTATGGATCCATCTTTGTAACGGGTCAAGCAAGGAAATTTTTGGACGGTATTTTTTTTTGACGATGATTCCTATTCTTGCGTTATTAAATCGTGATCGCTAGGGTTACTGGGACAATCCCGTTTTTCAGGGGATATACCTCACATAGAAAAATGTTTCGATAAGACTACCAAGCTCAGGTTTAGGAATGCAGACGAGCCTCAATATATCAAGTTCGGCACCATTCGCGATAAAGATCCCAGCCTCAACATTCGCTCTGGCCAGCTGAAGCTTCTTGGGTATGCATGCTTGCAAGATTGTATCGTGGCCTAGAATGTCTTATAACTTTTCTTAGTTCCGACGTCGCCTCCTTTTTCGAACCGTCCGTCCAGTGCATTGTGGAGTCTATCAAAGAACAGCGCGAAGCATCGGTCACCGAAATCTCAGTGAGAAATTTATTAGGTTTGATACTGTCTTCCATACTGACTCACCTGCTCAAAGTCTGTCTTTCTTGTGGGAGGTTTCGCCGCGAGTGATTGGCTTTATCAAAATATGAGAGCTGCATGTACTTCTCAAGGGCTTGACCTCCAAGTCAGCCGTCCTGATAGCCATGTGTACGTCTGTCTCTCCTTTAAAATGTACCGCGTTTACAAACTAACCATTGATCAGCAACAAAGCTGTTGCTGACGGAGCTGTGTCCTTCTACATTGATCACTTTGTGTCGGCCAGAGTCTCAAAGTTTGCTTATGGAATAAATACCTATCACAGGTATAATGCCTATAATCCTGAACACCAGCGTCGACAGAACACGACCTTCATGACAGCCGAGGGCTACCTCGGAATCAGCGGGATCTTTAATGACATTCTGCCCCAAGTAAGAGATTTCCACTATTTCGCTAATGACCGCGTTGATTTTAATTTATTTCCATGCTCAGAACACCAAGGTCTCAGAAAGTCAAGAATTTAGTAACCGTTATAGACAGGTGGCTTCTAATAAGATCGATCTCAAGAACATCAACGTAGCCATCATGTCCTATCGAGGAGACTCGACCAAGTCTGATAAATGGATGGATGAAGAGAAGCGTAAGATTTCGGACTATTTTTCAATATATCAGCAGACTCAATCCCAAGCAGCGATGTACTCTACCTTATGCCACGTCCAGGCGGACACCACTGAGATTTGTAAGTCGCTCCAGCCTCAAGTTGGAGCGGCGACATTCTACGAGATAAAGTTTGAGGTTGTGCTCGCACTCGGTCTTACAGAGCTCAAAGCTCATCTATCCTGGGAGGAAAACGTGAGTTAGTCGTACTAATTAAATGAATTTTACTTAACCTTACCACCATTGATAGGGTATCAAGAGAAGGTAAGGACTATTATCGTTGTCAGAGTGAATCAACTTGTTGAGGGTTTCTTTTCTCACAGGAGCCCAGCAGAGGTAGTCTATGGTCCCGACCGAGTACAAGATGTCCCGAAGACGTTTGATGACGTGTGATAAATGTCAGTTATGTCCTACTTCTCAATGTCCCATTTGTGAACCCTGGCGGTTCGTCTTTTCTTCCCATTCCGTTTGTTGCGAATAGGCTGTTGTAATATATTCCAAACCCTTTGAGGAAAGGCATAGTGACCATAGTTACCATAAAGTTGATAACGAGCATCTCCGAATCTTCTGGTTTCAATTTTCCTTTCCAGCTCTAGAAGACTCTCCAGCAATTAGAGTGCGTTGGCGGGTTTGATCCCGTGGACCATATTCTTCCTGTACTTGAGCAACGCTAGGTTGAGGTCCTCGGCGGGGAGCTCGTTGTCGCTTTGCAGTGTTGGTTATATCTTCCATTGCTTGGTGTTTGCGACCAGGAACTTGGTATATCGGTTCTGCATGCTCTGTTTCGGATAGGGTTGGCTTTCCCTTTCGTCTTCAATAATCATTGCCAGTTGTCGTTTCTCTCGTTTCAATTCACTTATATCGTGATCTGTCTACGAGAGACTACATGACATGTAGTTCGACTTGTTTTTAGAGGTAGAGAGGCTGAACCGATATTGTTGAAATGGCGAATTGGTAAAAGGTTCCTGGGGTTTTAAGTTCTTCGGAATTGGCACAACTTGATCTAATTTTGAGGTTCCCATTGAAGACTGAGGTGATGCGACTGTGATGAACCTTGATCCAAGAAATTTTATTTAATCCCGGGCCAGTTGAAGACACCATGGATATGGTAGGTAAGGAGTACATTATGATGGTTGATTGGTTGTGAGGGTGGTGTTGATTGAGCAATGTTTTTTTTTGAAAACGAGTAGAATGAGTGGGTGAACGATATTTAGAATACATACCCTGGGTTTATAGTAATTGGATATTGAAAGAGCAAAGGAACGAACTTTGATTCTTCCATACACAATCAGATCATCCGACTTGATAGATTTGATGTTATTGTCCGTATTTCGGTTTTTCCTCCACTCCTGGACCATCGCCTTCGCTTCTACAGCCGGGACCTTTTCTGATTTCGTGCCCACAGTGATATGCAGCCTCTTCCGAACGTCATACGGCAACTTTGAACCAAACTCATGGCCCTCTTGACCTCCAGAAAAAGAAACTTCAAGATCAAAGTCTTCAACCGTAATCGCCATCACGCGTCCATCCCACTGTGAGGAGGGATTCTCCCTACCTCGAATTATTACTATTTTTATAATTTCAAATTCATTATATCACATACAGAATTTCGCACCGTGTTACATTTTCCAAATTCGTACGTTTCCTATTTTATCAATTTCAAATTCATTCCCCTTTTGGAAATTACTCCGAAATTACACAGTCCATTCTTACATACAAATTTGTTACCTCTCCGTTTTTGTTCTCGGATCTTAGATTCCCATATATCCATTTTCAAAACACAGTACTACAAACTAAAGGTATAAAAAGCTGTAGTTATATTGTAGTATAAAAAAATATAATAACATAACAACAGAACAACTGAGGCACTCAAAAACAACATGAAAACTAAGAAATTCCATAACCAAGTACTAAAATAATAAACAAATCAACAAATCGGAACACTAAAGTTGACGGAGTCAACTCCCCCTATACTCGCACACACACAGAAACTATTCCTCACAACTGGAGCCCACCGCGAGGGGGCTAGTTCCATATTTTATTGTCAAGCCGGCACATCAGCATCCACCATCTCGAAAACCCACAGTCGTTACCACGTTGATCCACATTGATCTACGATCGCATCACATCTGATCAGGAACACCCTTCGCATATCACATATCCGAATTACGCCAGCGTCAAACTAAACATCGCAGTCAATCACAGATCTCGTTTCACCCTTTCAGGGTCCGTATTGTCAAAGACATCCTCGCACATCGCTACCTAACTATTGGATTTGGAATCCCCATCGATTAAATCCCCATTGATATTCGTCCTGTTGACCCGAAATAGTTCACCAAAGCCATGGATTCATTTTTCAAAATGCCGTCTCGATACGATCCGTCCGCACCCAAATTTGACGGAAAACCATCTTCGCTCATCCGATTTCTTGATGAAATTGCTCAACTAGGAACTCAACATGGTCTCAGCCAACAAGAGCTTATTATTTGGACCATCCGTTATGCACCAGATGAAGAATACGAGTTATGGAGCATGCAGACATCAGAAAATATGAGTAATTGGGCAAATTTCAAGGCAGAACTCATTAATTTGTATCCCGGAGCTATAGACAGCTGGAAATATTCGATATCGGATCTCGAGAAACTCGTAGAAAATCAAGTACTCGCATCAATCAGGAATCAAGACGAGTTCGGACAGTATTACCGGTCATTTCTGCGCATCGCCATGTATCTTCAGTCGAAATCAAGACTCAGTAACCGAGAAGTTAGCAATTATTTCCTTCGAGGCCTTCAGGAAAACCTTCGAGCCCAAGTACGACTTCAGTTACAAATGAAAAGCCCATTGCATCACCCAGACGATCCCTGGCCACTCGAAGACATTTATTCAGCATCGATTTTCATTCTCATATCGTCAACTAGCACTGAATCTAGGCCCAAGATCAAAGTACAAGAAGATTCAATAAAATCCTCGACATCACGACCTGTCCCATTGGATTCAACACTCGAAACACGTCCATCTACGAATTTAGCCACTACGTGCTTACCCCAGCTCGTCGCACCTATGCCGTTTCGATCCAAAACCCTCGATATAATCAAGCCATCGATTCAAGAAATCATACCCGAAATTCCGAGCGTCCGTGAATCCAAGCCAGAGACACATCCCAGCCCAATACACTCGAATAGTCAACCATCCAGAGGTCCCAGCACCTATCCAACGTCGCGAAATGAAAGCCTATGTTTATTTTCGGTTGCTACTAGCTTGAAGACTCAACAAGCAAGCAATATCGAGTTGACAATTACCTCGTCACCATGCCACACATCGTCAATCCCCTCTCTGCCAACAACGCAGCAGAAATCATCAAGCAAACTTGCTACCGGTTCATTTCCGGAGATCACACAGACCCAACAGGCCATCGACGGCCTTATTGAATTGAAGATCGTTTCGTCGCCACAAGACACCGAAATATCAAATAAACGATCTATTAGTACAGAAGTAGTACTCGACGCATCACCGTTATCTACCAATCCCGAAGTTACACCCTCGAAAGAAGCATCATACGAATTGTCAAGCAAAGTATCGACTAGGCCTAGGCTTGTACGCCATCACGAAAAGATGGGCACGCTGAAGGGCACATATAGCAACAGTAATGCCAGTACCACAGTTCGAAATAGTCTCAAAACATCCCCACTCGCAAACCATCGTCATCAGTCAGCCCAGACATCTGCCATCCATCCGAAATCACACGAAACCGTCGCATACCGTACGAAACACATCGAGATCGTACCGAATTCCTGGATCACACGCCGATTCCAGTATCATCGAGCCCGCGTCAGGTAGTTCATTAAACCCAGCAAAGTCCCATTTGGAATATTCAATAATATTCCTATCCGTTAGTACCATCGAGTCCCAGCAAGTCTACCCAGCCAATGTACAAATTCCCCCATGCATTCGAAATCGCATGAATTCGTCACTGCGCATGCGACACAGTCAATTCGTACCCGATTACATCATTATTAACTCGATCGAACGTGCGCCTATCGTTCAACAAGGCTCTTTTGGATTTATTTTGTGAATATGTATCCGAGGACTGACGAAATTCCTCAAGAATGTGCAAAATATAGGTTTTATTTCAATTTCATCACACTCCCTCGAAATTCGGTACCCACAAATATGCTATACGACATACGAAATAAATCAGAATTACCGGATTATACATCGTTATCAAAGCATCAAACGCGCGTCAAATTATCTAGCAACGGATATCAATTGTACCTAAAAGCCGACGAAAATCACCAAAAATATTCGATAACACAGCCAGAAGCTCGAAATCCGTCACCTATGCTGCCGAAATCACACGTTCAAGCCATATCAAGTTGTATAATCACCATTGAGCGTGCTTAACGACTGAACAAATCTCGCAAACACTGTAAATATCAGATTCGACGATTATCTCCCCATTACCCGCTATTTCGAATACCACGAATATCTTGTAAGAGGTCTGACGAAAATCCTCAAGAATACCAAACTCTCGAATATCATACTGCTGTCAATACCACCAAGCACGATTCAAGAAGTTCAGCATCGGAATAAACAAAAGGCTCATCAAGCCTCCTCTCAAATCATGTAAATAGTCATTCATTCATTCGAAATCGACACACGATGCACAAAATACACCCGATTCACATCGAATTGCACCCCTGTCACATACATCGAGCGCGCGCCTAACCGTTCGACAAGCCTATTTCAACAATTGTACAGTATGTAATCGAAATCATGCGAAAATCCCCAAGAACATACAAAAATATCGCTCAACTCGAAATTCAACACCCATACATCCAAATGAAGTCACTAAACGACGTACGCAATACATTTGCATCCGTATCATCAAACACCCGCCAATTAGTTCAACAACCGCGCGATTTTATCAATTTCACCATTCGGACCACACTCCATCGACCTATTCTCGAACGCTGTAAATATTATGCTCGAAAACTCGCAAAACCCTTCAAGAATTTCCGTAAATACACTCCTTGCTCGATATTCAACACTCGCATATTCGAATCAAAAGACCATACGACGAACGAAACAAATCCAAATCATCATATATTACATCATTATCGACTCGATCGAACGCGCGTCTAACATCTCGACGACAAATTTATCATTCCCACCATCTATTCACCCCTTTTCGAACATTGTAAACACAAAGTCTGACGAAAATCCTCAAGAACGTGCAGATTTCAATTGTATCACCACGAAAATTCACCTTTTCCATTCGAACGACGAACCGACAAAGATTTCAAACAAATCATTCACACAACCCTGCCATTTGACCACTTTTTCGAACCTTGTAAATAGTATATTCGAACCATTCATCAATTTTATCATTCACAAAGAAAGTTTTATTCATTACAATACAATTCTTTTCTCCTATTACAATTTGTTTTCCCAACGAGAGACGAGTTGACTGGGAAGTCAACATTTTAAAGTCCCCGGGAGATGTGAGGAGGGATTCTCCCTACCTCGAATTATTACTATTTTTATAATTTCAAATTCATTATATCACATACAGAATTTCGCACCGCGTTACATTTTCCAAATTCGTACGTTTCCTATTTTATCAATTTCAAATTCATTCCCCTTTTGGAAATTACTCCGAAATTACACAGTCCATTCTTACATACAAATTTGTTACCTCTCCGTTTTTGTTCTCGGATCTTAGATTCCCATATATCCATTTTCAAAACACAGTACTACAAACTAAAGGTATAAAAAGCTGTAGTTATATTGTAGTAGAAAAATATATATAACATAACAACAGAACAACTGAGGCACTCAAAAACAACATGAAAACTAAGAAATTCCATAACCAAGTACTAAAATAATAAACAAATCAACAAATCGGAACACTAAAGTTGATGGAGTCAACTCCCCCTATACTCGCACACACACAGAAACTATTCCTCACACCACACCACGCTGCTTAAAGAGAGGTGTAGTTTTCATCTTGTGTAGAGTGGATCATCGATCCCATAGTTCGCGTTCTATGTCAATAGAGTTTCGATGTACGACCGCGACGTGTGGTTGTTTGGTTACTCGATTGTCAGCTTTCAGTTTCGTCCAGGAATCTTTGTTTTCGTTCACAGGGATTGGATCTAGTAGTCCCCCTAGACCCACCTCTGGAAGTAGACCATAGTACCGTGCGTCAAGTTTCTTTGTTTCTTTCGGATAGTGGGGCTTTTTTCACAGCAGGAGCATAACCCTTCACCACATCTAACGCTTCCCGGATCTTCTCATCAGACGGCAACTCCAATCCCATCACAGTAACATATCCCTGCACGGCTCATCTAACTGCATCCTCCAGCGGCTCTCCGACTTCCATCTCTATGACGTTATCAACCTCGCTGGGAGTGAGCTCTTGAGTAGAGTCATCCAAATGACTTCTTCGTGAGATTTGGTAAATGTGTCTGCGCGTAGAGTTTGATGATTATCACCGCGTTCTTGGACACGATCGCCGCAGATACGAGTATTGTAACGCGGGGTTGATCAAGAGACCAATTGAGAGCAAGAAGACGAACGGGGTGGGAGAATTTTGAAGTGGCGTCTCGAAGAGATTGTCGGTGTTCCTTGAGCTTGTTATTCCTATCGTAGGAGTTTAGATAAGGAGAATATAGAAAAGAAGAGATTTAAAACATTGCTTGTCTGCGATCACGACATCATGTTTGTGCAAGAGGTCGACTACTTTTTTGATGAATATTGGTGCAGGTTTTTTGACGTGGACGTCGTCACTTTGAGTATGACCGAACCCAAAATATGAGCTAGAGCTAACGAAACAGAGGTTTTGCCTGCTTTCAAAGGAAAGATAAGAAAGTAGAAAGTATATACGAGAAATAAATTGAGAAAACGCACCACATCCAGGAATGGCCACAGGTACAATGGTCGTCTTGCTAAAGCTATTGTTGGCCGACCCGGATTCTCCGTCCTTGCTCATCCAGCCCTTAGCTCTTCCAGACCCTGCTCCGTTTTCAAAAACTTCCCCATAGTCGCAAATAATTCTCTTCCCTTTTGAGTACTCCTTAAACGACGCTGGATCCTTTACAGTCTCCTGTATAACCCATTTGACATACAGCTTAGTCTCGACTCTCTTCATCTTGGACTTGGGAAGGGTTGAAGGTGTCATTGGACCTTTGATAGACAATATCTTGGTGATCTCTCGCCAATCGCGATACATCATAAATGGTTCGTCAAAATTGACCTTGAAGAAAAAGGAAGAAGTATGTGGGGACGACGAACCCTTCTACTGCCTCCCCCATTCCATTCCCCTGTCTCAGCGCAAGTATTTGTGAACCCTCTAACTTCTTGGATGCTGTTAAGGTTTATGGTAGGAGTTTTGATGAAACCCCATTCGTCAGCAAAGGCGTCTACAAGTTCGGTAGAAAGCGTTTTGAATTCCTTGGAGCATATGTTAAGACTGTGTAGATGAAGACCAGTCTTTTCAGGCGGGTATCCGAGAACGTGTTCTTCGAAGGAATCACCACATAACTATATAGAAGCCTGGTTAAATTTATTCAAAAAAGTTTTATTGAAGTTGAAGGAAGAATCCACACCTCTGCGATCGCAGTCAAGTTGGATTCCCAGAGTCGCCTCTGGCTTGCCCTCATTCTCCAGATACTTCACCGGCTACTGGCCCGAGAATGTGATGAGTAATTTAGTAAGTGTCAGAGGTGCAATGAAGACGATACACCCATTCGATTTCAGCGATAGGGTACGGCGCAGCGGTACGTGTTTCAAGTGAAAGCCGCTGAGAGATAACAGAAAGGCATATAGAAAGGGAGGAAAAGTAAGGAAGAAAAATAAAAACATACCGATGTCCAAGATACTTCTATGTTGAAAAACTTGTCGACTATGATTTAGTATCTTGGTAGGTTGTCTTTGCCCTGGGCATCGTTGGGTATTTTACAATCCTCTTGCGAGCCGTGGTATTTGAATTCGTTCATCTTCCAACTTTGCACCTGGATGGATGGATCTGCTGGTGTAGAATAGATAGAGGATTTGACTACTGCTTATTAAAAGAGTAGTTGGGCGCACCTTGCATTTTCTCTCGTTCCTTGCTATATTCACTTCAATATAAACTTGGCTTGTATTCCGTTGACTTTCATTTGTTAGACCTTAGTTGGCATAATGGGGTTGGTCGTTCGATTTCTGATTCTCAACACTCGTCGTAATACAAGTTACGACCCGCTACCTCACTCTGTCCGTCAGCGACTCCGTCTGTTAGTAGACGTGAATTATGGCATACAAGTCAGTTCCAGGGAACGTCAAGCTCCTCCCTCTAGTACTTGAAGAGGAGTTTCAAAAAGGTTCTGTGAAAGAACTCATGATAAGATAAGAATACGAGACAGTGGACTATTAATATAGAATGAATGAAGATGAGGTTAGGAACAGTAAATTCTGTGTTGAATGTACTGGGTGTGTCTGAGAACTTGGCGGGTTGCATGACTGATGGCCCGGAGATCCGAAGTTCGATTTGAACTCAATCTGTTCAGATCAAAATTTTAGGGCAATCAGAAATTCCGGGAATCCCCGTTTCGGGCGAGCCGCGTCAAGTCCTGAGCGTTTGGATAAGCAGATGGCAGCGTGTAGAAGCCGAAAACCAATCTAGCCGTACCAACCAGAGCCAGAGCTCACAGCTAGCAGATTGGTGAACGAGCGCGCTGCCGATCTGATAAACCCACCAGAGATATGGCTCTGGCAGTCTCTCACACCCACATTTCCAACGGAGATGAACACCTGTATAGATGCATATAGCGAGAGTTGAAATAATACATGCGAAGTTGAGAAATGCGATAAACAGTAATGAAATAAAATATCAGGAAAGCAAGTACAGCTATAATTCGAAAGCACGATCAGAGGAAGCAATTAAACTCGAAGGAATATGATTGTTAATACGAAATTGTTCAAAAATCTTAGCCAGCTCATCGACATGTGACCTCCGGTAAGCCTTTGAGGTGCTCATGGGCAAGATCTCCTCCATCCGTCGCCAATACAGGAGAAAAGCGAGAGAAGTCCATCCTCCGGTGGCGGCGACGATCTCAGGCAGTACTCCAGCGAGAAGCAGTTCCACAGCGCCACCAATGCGAAAACTGTGGCCAAGAACGTGCGCGAGACGAGCTCCAGTCCATACACTGGTACAGAAGCCCATGAACCTGTGCTTGGTCATATGTTCCCATTGTCCATTTGTAGTCATGTATGCGAACAGGGAGGCGCCACCAGGGATGTCCTTATTGATATTCAGGTGGTTCTGTAGAGCATCACAAGGGCAGAGCCGGTCGTCACGGGCAGTGATGATTACATAGGCTCCTTCTTCACGGGTGGTTTTGGTCCAAGGAATGTGGAACGAGGCCGAACGTGAATCATCTCGTAAAGTCTTAAAAATAACACTGTAGGTAGTTATGAGTAGCTGTTAAATGAGAAGATGAAGAGAACGTACTCCGCAGAGCGAAGGACATGGCATTTGGAGTCAAAGGAGGAAGTAGATGAGACTGTGGTCTCGCCCAGACAGCGGCAGCCAAAGAAGGTGACCATAGCAACGGCCCAGACCGCAGCATGGAAAGGGGTAGAGATGATGATAGCATTCTGTAGAGCCAATAAGTGCTCGATGGAGACTGGAGCACGGAGAGTGTGCTTGTGGTGTGATCCCTCTTTATTTGCCTATGTACGAGCCATCTGTACCCATTTGTTGTCACCAAACCACGGAGCATGATTGGCGAGATGCCATGCACGGATGCCAGATAACCAGGATCTGATGGTTCTCCCAGAAACAGAGCCCTTGTATTCACCAATGAAGGCGCACAGCAGGGCATAAGAAGCGGGCATTCGAGCATCCTCAGAGATCTCCCACTTGTCACAAAATTGGTTAAACCGGAGGATACCAGATGCATAAGTTGATCTTGTAGATGGAGCAAGAGCACCGGTGATTGACATCTTAGCGGATTCAACCAAGGTGACTGGCAGGTCAACCAGGAGAGCGTCGTCATGTGAGAGCCCATAAGGGGTATGCCATGAGAAAATACGGTCAACTGCTGAAACGCGGGGCCGAAACGGGCTCAATGTCAAGATCTGGTCTGCCAGGGGTTTGCGAGGTCTTCGAGAAAGTATGGGAGTCCTCTCTATGAGGCGAGGGAATGATGATATATGAGGTCTGGAAACAGGTGGGATCACGGGAGCTGGCTGGGAAAGAACACCTTCTGTTATGAGAAAAGGATTTGGAAAAGGAGACTCTATAGGTGATGAAGAAGGAATGGAAAGAGCAGTCTTATCAGGTACAGTAGCAATACAAGTGTTATCAGAAGTGCGAGATGGATGGAAGAGACTATGCATATGTGAGTTGGAATAAAAATCTAATGAGGTGGAGAAAGAATTTACGGGAAAACAAGGATCGAGAGTAGCAAATTGAGATCCAAGAACGGGAACTATTTGGGAGTTGGAGAGGCGCGGTGGGACGGAGCAAATTGAGTCAAGATGCCCTGTCCCCTTCCCAACCCCCTCGATGGCGAACTTGCCCACCGAGAAAGGCAGTAGGGTGCCTTCAGACATCAACGAAGATGTGCTGGAGCTCGTCAGGCAAGCTGAACGAGGTAGTGATACGTGTCTCAACAGAACCCAATTCTCTGCGCGAGAGGGGGTCTGCTGGATTGTTTTCGGAAGCAATATATACGAGATCTGGTGTTATGAATCGGGTGGCGAGTACGACGTACATGCGACGAATGGACAGGTTGATGTGAAATTTTCGACTGCGGCCCTTGTCAAGAGAACCGATTGTCCCTTGGTTATCAGAATGAATGAGGAGGGTGACGTCGCTAATCCCCATAGCTTCGAGGATGTATATGAGAATTTCCAGCGCAATAGTCTCTAGCCAGCATATGTCCCGACCAGAAATCTTCCAATTGTCACGCAACTTCAGAGCTAGCCAATGGCCCGCGACGATAATCCCAATACCCCAGGAAGTCGAGGCATCAACAAAAAGACCCAGGTCCTGGGCAGGGCCACGAGGGTGAAGCTCGCGATGGAAACCTGGTGTGTCGAGTGTGTGGAGCCACCACTTAAGGTCTGATAGCATGGAGTGTGGTGGGTAGCGCTGTGAAAATTCGTTGTCACTGAAAGAAGCTGCGAAATTGGAAAGGGAAGGTAGGTGGGAGCGGCCCTGAGTATGTACGAAAGCAACATGGCATAAAGAGCCATGAATCTTCTCGATGTCGAGCAATGAGCAGGGATGACCTTTGAAGCAGTCAAGGAATATGCAAACACAATTAAAGAATTTCAAGCGCTTTTCTTCTGGTAAGCTGACTCGCTTGTTGGGTAGGTCCCAACGGTAACCGATGAAATTGGTGACAAAGACAAATTCAGAATCACCCTTATCCTCATGCCAAGGCACTTGGAGAGGAGCAATCTGTCGCAAGGCCTCCGCGCGATCGTAAGCATAAGCGAACCCATCTTGATAGAATGTGCCGCCCTGTATTGGAAATCGGAAGACCTTGAGATCGTCTTCGTATTTGAGCGTTGGCTTTATGTCTTCTGCTTGCCATATGTCGACAATAGCATTACCTATCATGCCCAAATTGCTGCTAGTTGATGCCGCTCCAAAAGGATGATCGTGATCGATGTAGAATTCATGAGCAAGACCTTGAACAACGAGCCATGGCTTATGGGCCGGAAGGACAGGACATGTTTGATGGAATTTTTTAATGTCGAAAGTACAAGCCTGGGTTCCGAGGGGGGCATGCGCGACCTAATAGACAATAAAGGAAATTAGAATAATCACAACAACAAGTAAGAGAGTGTCAAATAGCGGGAGAAGCAGGAAACAGCCAACAGCTGTCATAAATGTGGAATCGACAAAGAAGCAGCTGCCACTGCTAAGAACATGTGGAAACAAATATAACCACGAGAGGCGGGACATTAGATTAACTCCAAGGAGGAGTACTCTCGTTATATCAGCAAGCCACCAGAGGTGACGCTTGCGAAAGAGAGCCACCAGAGGTGAAACTTGTAACAGTGAGCCACCAGAGGTGAAACTCATAACAGTGAGCCACCAGAGGTGAAACTCCCGGAAATAAGGCCACCAGAGGTGAAGCCCGTTGTAGTAGAAGATAGAATACACACAATATCGGCAACTCTTGAAGCTGTATTGAAGCAAGTGGGAAAGTCGGCTTTGTTTATATAGGAATTTGGAGAAGGGTTGGTCTTGTTGCCTTTTGACAGGTGCCGGCAAACACGAAGTTTGTCTGGCGTACCTGGTTGTTGGGGTTGAACGGATACGAGCAATGGGGAAGAGAAGAATGGGCCGTGCAAGATCCTTTGGACTTCTTGCTGTGAGAAAGGACCTGACATGTGTCCTGCGTCAAGTTCGTCGGTTAAATATTTGTCAACAATATTGGGATATTTGAGAGCGGAGGAGTGATTCGAGAGAATGACAGTATCTGTGATTCGAGGCATTTCGCCCAACGGAAATCCGTTTCTAAGGTTTGTAACTAAAAGAGGATAAACTTGTAACAAATTATGTTTAGAAAAAAAGAAGTTGAAAGCATCGGTGTCATAAGGATGGACAATTCTGGAGAAAATATCATTATAAAGCTCTGGAAGATCTTTGTCTAAGTTCGGCAGGTCTCGGTGTACAATGGTATCAGAAAAATCACGATAAGAAAGAAATTTATGAGTTGCAATAGAAAGAAAGGAATTAATCAAAAGAAGGTCGCGTACGACAGACCCAGGCGAAGGCGTAATGGGACTTGGAACCGCAATAGGAGCAGAGGTGGACTCGAGCACCCTCGGAGTGAGAGCAGACAGCGCTGGTTCCGCTGACATTATGGTTAATACAGATCTCTTTACCGTTGGGGGTACAGAGACTGCCGTTTGTAATTTTCGCCCAAGTAGGTTTACCATCGGGAAACTTGGTCGTCGAATTGCTGTCGCTGTAGTGTTTACCGACCGTGTGACCTTTCTCACCACAGAGGATGCAACAGACAGGGTGAGACTGTCTGTTGCCTGGTGGAAATGACGATTGAGTGGGTAGATTGCGTGTATCACGGAGTTGAGTTGACGAGCCAGAGGTCCTACCTCCACGAAAGGCTGGGTGGTATGAATTATCTTTACGATATGAAAAATCTTTATTAGAGTTGTTCTGCCTTTCGATGAAGCTCTTGAGTTCGTAGGTAGTCTTCGCCGTTTTGTATTTCATTGCATAGTGATTGATATCAAAATTAGTTGGTTCGGTACAGTACTCGCGACGCAACTTGAGCTCAAGTTCTTTCCAAGCATCGTATTGAGAAATTTTGTCTTCCTGAGTGTTAAAAAAATTAAAATAAGAAGACCACCAGCGAGCATAAGGGCCCGCATTGCCATCTCTATCCTGCATCTGGTGAAACCGGAAGCAATTTTCGGCAGCTTCAGACCACTCTCCGAAGCCCAGCGAGAGTTCTTCGCCGAAGCCTTTAAAATCTCTTGTCCCTTTAACGAGATCAGAGATATTAAGAATAAATTGACCCTTAGTCTCCCCTGGGAGCGGGTTTGACTTTATCGTAGGCAGTGTAGCCGCATGATCAATGAGGTAACGCAAATTTGCGTTACGAAAAAATGGCAAAGGAATGGGTACGTGGACATTAGTAGTAAACAATATATCAGAGAACTCTATAGCACGCTGGATACCAACAACGCATTCAGCTGCCTTGCTACCATCCATGCGACGCCTTTTAGCGTCTTGGGAAGTCTCGCATGCAGTAGCAATAAGGTCATTGACTTTCCTCTTTTCCCGCTCCTCTTTCTCTGCTTGATTTTTGTGTGTGATATGGAATAAAAGATAATCAGGAACGTTGTTCAAAAAACGGGCAAGAATAGAAGGATCCTTGAGATCCTTCACATCTGCATCATCAATGGTAATAAAGGAAGCAGTTTCCGAACCAGGTTCGGGATAGACGAGAGGATCTAGGTGGTGATTGTAAGTCTTCACCTCCCTAGCCTTATTTTGATCCTCGATCTCTTTATTCCTAACTAATTTTTCACGTAATTGGAGCTTACTGAGAAGAGACAAAAGAACTTCGTCTTTATGAGTGCGTCGAATACGAGGTTGTATATGCTGAACTGGAATCGGAATGTCGTTGTTAAGGGCCTGATCTTCCGGAAAAACGGGATCTGCTGGGATCGGAGGATGCTCTGCTATTATATTGACCATTTTGAAGATGAATAATAAGAAAAAAGCTCAGAAAAAAATTATGATGAGGCTCAAGCAATACCAGCAAGACCAAGTAGGAAGATGAAGGTCAATGTTTGTTATTGCGTCTGATCTTATCCTGTCTGTTTACTAGTATTTTGATCAGACGGCAACGGGTCTTGCCTGACTCTGTTTCTCTTATCTTATCCTTAGATGAGACAACACTACGTCTTTACTCATCGTGGAATTTCCTTGTCTTGGTCCTGTTACCTTTCAATCCTTCGGTATATTGGTATAAACATTGCGACATACATTCTATATCCGAGCTCGTTTGGAGCTGTATGCCAGCCTGTATCTTGGACCCTCGTCCTATCAAGAAGAGTTTCCTTCCGGCTTAGCTATGCCTTGGCCCTTGTGTCCGTGTTCTGTCAGCCCGAGACAGCATGACATCGACAGTTAGGGTGTAGAAAACCTTATGAGAGCCATATTGAGGTTCAAACGACTTGGATAACTCTGTGGTATCAGCTTCGATGTATTGTATGTGTTATTTCATGTAGGGCTGCGCACCGTCACCGTAAACTACGGGTTTACGGGCGGGTTCAACGGGTAATTACCCGTCCCGTTGGAGCCTTTTCCTCCCCAAAAACGGGCCGGTGAATTTACGGGTATATACCGTTGAACCCGTGGGTGAAGCACCGTCGACGGCCGTCATACGGCCGTTGTCTGGGAAATTTTTGCTGGCGTTTGAAAACTGAGTATTGGGCCTTGTTCCCTTGGACTTGGTACCCTCAGAATAGGTACTTACAACATCTATCTATGGCTGTAAATTCTTTTGTTGAAAATATTTCTATGGACTACGATTTCTGGAAATTTCTGATATTTATAATTCTTATATCTATAGAAAACGAGCTCTGTACAAAATTTTATGGCTAGGATTGGCTCTAGCCTGTTCGACGGAGAATTTAAATGAGGTGAGCGGAGTTTGAACTTTGAAGTACGCAAGCGAATCGGCTGGCCTGGGAACGTGACTGATGTGACATTAATTTTCAAACACCACCTTTTGCGACTTGTGACGCTGGCCAAACGCTGGCAAAGTTCTCTCCACCGTGTATTTAATCATTTTTTTACATACATAGATATAATAGAAGCATATGTACCTTCAACACAAAGCCAAAGGGCCAAACTGACCGGGAAATACAAGTCTGAGATGATTTCTCAAAAACATTCAAAACTAACCAACAATAATATATTTTATGATGATTTGACTCAGACTCATTATTTGAGGCAAATCCTGGCAAATTGGATGAGAAGGAAAATACCCGTATACGGCCGTTTACGGCCGTTTTTGACCCGTACCGTACCGTCGAGGATTTAGGATGAGGAAATACGGGACGGCCGTCGAGACTTGGCAGCCATTACGGCCCGTAAAATGACGGCCGTACCCGTAATACGGGCGGTGCGCAGCCCTAATTTCATGTTGTCTGCTTGGACGAGGTCTGGCGCGTTCCCCATCCTCGTACTACTTTAGGGTGATGAGAAAAGGTAGGATCATCAAACTTTCAAATATTACAACCAAATGAAATATTCTTAATATAGGAGCCCAGCGCAAGTCATCTACGATCCTGAGACGATAGTGTATTTTTGGCTCGGGTCATTCATGTTGCAGATATCAGTATATTAAATTGGACCCTGGTGGTTCGTAATCCTTCGATTTTCAGTATACCTGGTCAATGTTCCCCTTTCGTTTAACGCCTCAAATCACTTCAAGTTCGATCGTACCTTGAGGTTGCTGCGGTACGACCATATCCATTTCGATTCAACGTGGTCCACACGCAGTCACTACATACTTAAGGTCGCCTGAGTGCCATGTTCTCCCTCTTCAGCTCTACCCCTTTCCCACTTCCAGAATGTCAGCCAGGCCTCCCTATCGTGGCCCACACCGCAAGCTTGTCCTTGCCTTCGACGTCGGTACAACATTCAGTGGCATCTCTTACTGGCTAGTCTAGTTGTGAAAACATCCTTGGAATAATATCTAACTTCATGAGCAGCATTCTCGACCCTGGCGAAGTCCCTGAAATTAGAGGAGTAACTCGGTAAGCCACCTTGCCCACAGTCATATTGAGTTTGTCATTTCCTGAGATAAGGTTCTAGCTTTCCTGCGCAAGAGCAGGTTGGCGGAGATTCCAAGATCCCAACGATCCTTTACTATGATCAAGAAGGAAACGTTTGTGCGGTTGGCGCTGAGGCGGCCCGCGAGGGCATCGAAGACCATGCTGAGGACGGTGAATGGACAAAGGCAGAATGGCAAGGAGCTACTGACCTCCTTCAATCAATGTGGCTGATTACAAATTAGGTTCAAGCTTCATCTACGTCCTAAAGCCCAATCAAGCGCCTATGTCACCCACAAAATTCCACCCCTTCCTCGAGGAAAGGCTGCCATCGACATTTTTGCTGACTTTTTACGATACCTGCATAAATGTGCTCGCACTTACATTGAACAGACGCATGCCAATGGCGTCGAGTTGTGGAGCAGCTTGAAAGACCATACCGACTTCGTTCTCACTCACCCGAATGGGTGGGAAGGTGCTCAACAGGGAATGATGCGCAAAGCCGCTGTCCAAGCGGGATTGATTCCCGATACTGAAGATGGCCAATCTCATCTCTCGTTCGTCACTGAGGGTGAAGCTAGTCTGCATTTCTGTATTCAGAGTGGCCTCACAAACGATGCCATCAAAGTGGGTTTTAACCTTGTTTCTTGAAGAAGATTATCGTTGACGCCACGGCTGTAGAGTGGAAAAGGACTTCTCATAGTCGATGCTGGAGGCGGTACCATCGATATAAGTGCATATCGACAAACATCTCCGCATACCCAGTCATACGAAGAAATTGCTGCCCCCCAATGTGCGGTTTGTATGGTTATTGTCAACCTTCGATTTATTCAATTAATTTGAACAGGTCATTTCTATGGATCCATCTTTGTAACAGGTCAAGCAAGGAAGTTTTTGGACGGTATTCCCTTTTGATGATAATTCCTATCTTGCGTTATTAAATCGTGATCGCTAGGGTTACTCGGAGAATCTCGTTTTTCAGGGGATATACCCCACATAGAGAAATGTTTCGATAAGACTACCAAGCTTAGGTTTAGGGACGCAGATGAGCCTCAATATATCAAGTTCGGCACCATTCGCGATAAAGATCCCAGCCTCAACATTCGCTCTGGCCAGCTGAAGCTCCTTGGGTAGGCATGCTTCCGAGGTCATATCGTGGCCGAGAATGTCTTATATCTTTTCCTAGTTCCGACGTCGCGTTATTTTTTGAACCATCCGTCCAATGCATTGTGGAGTCCATCAAACAACAGCGCGAAGCTTCAGTCACCGAAATCTCAGTGAGAAATTTATTAGGTTTGATATCGTCTTCCATACTAACGGACCTGCTCTCAGTCTGTTTTTCTTGTGGGAGGTTTCGCTGCGAGTGATTGGCTTTTTCAAAAATTGAGAGCTGCATTTACTTCTCAAGGACTTGACGTCAGCCGTCCCGATAGTCATGTGTGCGTTTGCCTCTCTTTTGAAATGTACCTCGCTTACAAACTCATGATTTATCAGCAACAAAGCTGTCGCTGATGGCGCTGTGTCCTTCTACATTGATCACTTTGTGTCGGCCAGAGTCTCAAAGTTTGCTTACGGGAAAGAGATCTATCACAGATACAATGACCATGATCCTGAACACAAGTGTCGACAGAATATGACCTTCATGACAGCCGACGGCTACCTCGCAATCGACGGGATCTTTAATGTCATTCTACCCCAAGTAAGAGATTTCCACTCGCTGATAGGCTGTGCTGATTTTAATTTATTTCCATGTTCAGAACACCAAAGTCTCAGAGGTTCAAGAATTCAGTAAGCGTTATGGAAGGGTGGCTTCTAAGAAGAACGATCTCAAGACCATCGGCATACGCATCATGTCCTATCGAGGAGATTCAATCCATCCTAATCAATGGATGGATGAAAAGAAGTGTAAGATTTCGGACTATTTCTCAATATTTAAGCAGACTCAATCCCAAGCAGCGATGTACTCTACCTTATGCCACGTCCAGGCAGACACCACTGAGATTTGTAAATCGCTCCAGCCTCAAGTTGGAGCCGCGACATTCTACAAGCTTGAGTTTGAGGTTGTGCTCGTACTCGGTCTTACAGAGCTCAAAGCTTATATATCCTGGCAAGAAAACGTGAGTAGTCGTACTAATTAAATGAATTTTAGTTAACCTTACCACCTATTGATAGGGTATCAAGAGAAGGTACGGAATGTTGTCGTTGTCGATGGAATGAATCAACTTATTGAAGGTTTCTTTCCTCACAGGAGCCCAGCAGAGGTAGTCTATGGTCCCGACCGAGTAATGGATGGTCCCGAAGACCCGTGATAAATGTCAGTACGTCCTACTTCTCAATGTACCACTTGTGAACCCTGGCGGTTCATATTTTCTTTCCATTCCCATCTCTTGCGAATAGGGTGTTGTAATATATTCCAAATCCTTTGAGGAAAGACGTAGTTACCATAGTTACCATAAAGTTGATAACAAGTATCTCTGAATATTCCGGTTTCGATAAAACATTTTGGCCAAGGTGACAATTTTATAATCTACATATCCATCAATGTGGCCTTGATCTTTTTCTGGCTAGGATACCTAGGATTCCCAAGTCCCAGGGGTTCCGGCAATCTTACCGGCTGACGGATTCCGATAGAGGTGACCTCGAGTTTATTAGTGTTCCTGTCATGAGTTATCGGGGGCAGAATACCAGTTCCGATAAATGGATGGATGTGGAGCAAGGTGAGATCGTCTTCCCTGTACTACCATCATGGCAAGCTCTGATTAGTTACGTTGTTGAGCAGCAATATACAAGTAACAACACTTTGTGCTACATCGAAGCGGATGCCACAGAGTTATCCAAGTCGCTTGAACCTCAACATGGCTCTCATCATACGCTTTTCTATACGCTATCTTTGGATGTGATACTGTATCTCGGGCAGACAGAACTCAAGGCATATCTATGCTGGAAGGAAAATGTATGTCTTATTTCATGATTTCTCATCCTCGTACTAATTTCGGATGATGAGAGAAGGTGGGATCATCGAGGTTTCAAATATTACAAGCAAACAAAATATTCTCAATATAGGAGCCCAGCGCAAGGCACGATCCTGACACCGTTCGAGTTTGCGAAGATGGACGATAATCTGGTTTCAACTGCATGTTTGCAATATTTTTGCTGGGGTAATTCATGTTGCAGATATCTGGATATTAAATCGGATCCTGGTGGTTCCTAATCCTTTGATTTTCTGTATACCTCGTCAATGTTCCCTTTCGTTTAACGCCTCAAATCACTTCACGTTCGATCGTACCTAGAACGGATAGCATGAGGTTGCTGCGGTACGACCATATCTATTTCGATTCAACGTGGTCCACACGCATTCACTATAAACTTATTTAAGGTCGCCTGGGTGCCATTTTCTCCCTTTTCAAGCCTCTACCACTTCCCACTTCCAGAATGTCAGCCAGGCCTCCTTACCGCGGCCCACACCGCAAGCTTGTCCTTGCCTTCGACGTCGGTACAACATTCAGTGGCATCTCGTACTGGCTAGTCTAATTGTGAAAATTTCCTTGGAATAATATCTAACCTCCTGAGTAGTATTCTTGACCCTGGCGAAGTTCCTAAAATTAGAGGAGTAACTCGGTAAGCCACTTTCCCAAGGTCATATTGAGTTTGTCGTTTCCTGAGATAATGTTCTAGCTTTCCTGCGCAAGAGCAGGTCGGTGGAGATTCCAAGATCCCAACGATGATTGACTATGATCAAGAAGGAAGCGTTTGTGCGGTTGGCGCTGAGGCGGCCCGCGAGGGCATCGAAGACCATGCTGAGGACGGTGAATGGACAAAAGCAGAATGGCAAGCAGTTATTGACCTCCTTCCCATCAATGTGGCTGATTACATTACAAATTAGGTTCAAGCTCCATCTACGTCCTAAAGCTCAATCAAGCGCCTATGTCACCCACAAAATTCCACCCCTTCCTCGAGGAAAGGCTGCCATCGACATTTTCGCTGACTTTTTACGATACCTGCACAAATGTGCTCGCACTTACATAGAAGAGACACATGCCAATGGCGTCGAGATGTGGAGCAGCTTGAAAGACCATACCGACTTCGTTCTCACTCACCCAAATGGGTGGGAAGGTGCTCAACAGGGCATGATGCGCACAGCCGCTGTCCAAGCAGGATTGATTCCCGATACTGAAGATGGCCAATCTCATCTCTCGTTCGTCACTGAGGGTGAAGCTAGTCTGCACTTCTGTGTTCAGAGTGGCCTCACAAACGATGCCATCAAGGTGGGTTTTAACCTTGTTTCTTGAAGAAGATTATCGTTGACGCCACGGCTGTAGAGTGGAAAAGGACTTCTTATTGTCGATGCTGGAGGCGGTACCATCGATATAAGTGCATATCGACAAACATCTCCACATACCCAGTCATACGAAGAGATTGCTGCGGCCCAATGTACGCTTTGTATGCTTATTGTCAACCTGAGATTTATCGCTTTGATTCGAACAGGCCACTTCTATGGATCCATCTTTGTAACAGGTCAAGCAAGGAAATTTTTGGATGGTACTTTTTTGATGATAATTCCCATTCTTACGCTATTAAATCGTGATCGCTAGGGTTACTGGGACAATCTCGTTTTTCAGGGGATATACCCCACATAGAAAAATGTTTCGATAAGACTACCAAGCTTAGGTTCAGGAATGCAGACGAGCCTCAATATATCAAGTTCGGCACCATTCGCGATAAAGACCCCAACCTCAACATTCGCTCTGGTCAGCTGAAGCTTCTTGGGTATGCTTGCTTCCAAGATTATATCGTGGCCTAGAATGTCTTATATTTGTTCTTAGTTCCGACGTCGCCTCCTTTTTTGAACCATCCGTCCAATGCATTGTGGAGTCTATCAAACAACAGCGCGAAGCTTCAGTCACCGAAATCTCAGTGAGAAATTTATTAGGTTTGATATCGTCTTCCATACTGACGGACCTGCCCGAAGTCTGTTTTTCTCGTGGGAGGCTTCGCCGCGAGTGACTGGCTTTATCAAAATCTGAAAGCTGCATTTACTTCTGAAGGGCTTGACGTCAGCCGTCCTGATAGCCATGTGTATGTCTATCTCTCCTTTGGAATGTACCGCGCTTACAAATTGACGATTTATCAGCAACAAAGCTGTCGCTGACGGTGCTGTGTCCTTCTACATTGACCACTTTGTGTCGGCCAGAGTCTCAAAGTTTGCTTACGGGATAAGCATCTTTCGCACATACGATGGCTGTAATCCTGAACACAAGCGTCGACAGAACAAGAAGTTCATGACAGCGGGGGGCTACCTCGGAATCCGCGGGATCTTCAATGTCATTCTACCCCAAGTAAGGGACTCCCACTATTCCGTTGATAGACTGCGGTGATTTTAATCTATTTCCATGCTCAGAATACCAAGGTCTCAGAGACTCAAGAATTCAGTAACCCTTATTTTAGGATGGCTTCCAAGAAGATCGATCTTAAGACCATTGGTGTACCCATCATGTCCTATCGAGGAGACTCGATCAATTCTAATCAATGGATGGATGAAGAGAAGTGTAAGTTTTCGGACTATTTCTCAATATATAAGCAGACTCAATCTCAAGCAGCGATGTACTCTACCTTATGCCGCGTCCAGGCAGACACTACTAAGATTTGTAAATCGCTCCAGCCTCAAGTTGGAGCCGCGACATTCTACAAAATAGAGTATGAGGTTGTGCTCGTACTCGGTCTTACAGAACTCAAAGCTTATATATCCTGGGAGGAAAACGTGAGCTAGTCGTACTAATTACACGAATTTTGATTGATCTCACCACTATTGGTAGGGTATCAAGAGAAGGTACGGAATATTATCGATGTCGATGGAGTGAATCAACTTGTTGAAGGTTTCTTTTCTCACAGGAGCCCAGCAGAGGTAGTCTATGGTCCCGACCGAGTACAAGATGGTCCTGAAGACGTTTGATGACGCGTGATAAATGTCAGTATGTCGTACTTCTCAATGTCTCATTTGAGAACCCTGGCGGTTCGTCTTTTCTTCCCATTCCATTTCTTGCGAAGAGGCTGTTGCAATAAATTTTGAGGAAAGACGTAGTGCTACTAGTGTAGTAGCGTAGTTACCATGAAGTTGATAACAAGCATCTCCGAATATTCTGGTTTCAATAAAAATTTCAACGTGATATTGGCCAAGGTAACGATTTTATAATCTACGTATTCATCAATCTTCACTGATTTTTTCCTGGTTAAGTCTCAGAGACCCAGGAGTTCCGGCAAACTGATCATGCGACCTCAGCGTGACAACAGAGTGACACTTGGCAGGAGCATGTTCGAAAAATCTATTGCAGATTGCAAGACACAACTTAAAAAAAAAAAGATTTGCACAGAAAGCTTTCTATTCACGATTACTACAATCATGTGTAAAAATAAATTTTATTTATGCTTGTGGAAATGTGCCAATATATTTTTGAGTTTGGCTGTATGTTGGCTGAATGACCAATGTATGATACGTATCTATATTCCAAAATTGGAAGGTAGAGCAGATCTGTGTTGTCGCGTTTGCAACATGTTCTATCCGTTTCATGACAGAATAAAAATATCACACAGAATAACTGTCCTGGACAAGTCCTAGAGATATCCTGGTCCAGTTTAAGGCTCGCGAAAAATAACCAACAGAACTTTATAATTCTTGTCAATAATTACTCTCATGACTAGTACATAGTTCAGCTTTATATTCTCATAGTATACTTACTTACTGTACATATTTTATAATACAGCCCTTTACAGCTATTTGCGAAATGGTAGACGTTTTGGAAATTTTCTCATGTGCGCCTTTGTTTGTATAAATACCCATAATTAGGTAGAATTGATGCGCATGAGTGGAAAGCAGTGGAGCGGCTACGCTATTTACATCTAGTATAGGCTCCTTGTCACCAACGCGGTCAACAATCAATATATTGCGATGACATAGTGATTTTCAAGCAAGGTGGAGCAATGAGGAATTGAGGCACGGTTTGTTTGCGCTATACTATATCTGGTTGTTTACCGTAAACAAAGGCGCATATGAGAAAATATATTGGCCGAAGCGGGGCTATGACTACTATAATACATACAAAAAATACAGAGATGAAGGGAAGAATACGAGAGGAAAGCAGGAAAGAGAGAAAGAAGAGGGAGAGGAGGGAGGGTGAAAGAAAAATGTAGATGGGTGCGAGTAGACAGAGTAGACTTGTAATATAACGGATAAATAGACAGAAAATGAGCTATCCTGCGCTGTGAAGTCAGAAGGGGGCCCTGATAAAGCGAGCGACGACTTGCTCACCTGCGCTGTGACCGAAGAGAGGTGAGACAACAGCGCACAAATCCTCGACTCTTGACCCTCATGTCTCAGCACAGCATCAGCCAAACAGAGGCACTGTGCCAAAACGGCCTCGAGACGAGCAAGCGGGCAGCAGGGCAATGCGAGAATTGCCTGGCAGCATACATGACGCACAGAGGGCTGTCAGCTGGGGAAAAAAGGGGGCACGTGAAGGTGCAGAGGCCTCCAGAAAGCCTCCTTACCCTTGGAACCCGCCTTTACGTCGACCTCTGCTGCCAAAACGATGCGAGAGGAGGGTCTTTTTAGGCGAATGCAAGGCCGCTAAAGCGACCTCCCCGAATATATTGGCCGAAGCGGGGCTATGACTATAAAAGGGGCTGTGAAGGAGTGAGGTGGGGATGCAGGTGGTGAGAAAGATGAAGCGAGAAGCTGAGGCCAGGGTTAGTGATGTTGGATAGAGGCCAGGTTTAGTGATGTTGGATAGAGGCAAGTTGGATGGCGGCACGAACAGAAGGGTTATCTCGGATGTAGATTTTCCAGGCTTCTGATGACCAACGGCCAAGAGCCATGATGATGGAGTCAGAGAGGCCAAGACTGGCATAGAAGGTTGCACCCCCTGCTCGGGCTGAGTGCCCTCCAAATGATCTGTCGACAAAAGTGAAGAGTTTGGTGTCGAACCAGGCACGAGTTGGATGGGAACCGTCTTTGCGAAGGAAGAGAGGGAGACGCAAGCCATGGATTCCATCTCGTGCATGAACAAATTCATGGAGGAGAGAGACAGGATTGGCGACCTCCTGGGTTGAAAAGAGGATGTCAGTGCCGCGAAAGAAGGGGTCAGTTTTATGGTATGGAAGGCGATAACCAGCATATCCTGGCAAAAAATGGAGAGAGGATCGCTTGATGATCTTGCGCCAGTCAATATCTTTCTTGTTTTGAAGGATGAGTTCGCCCGAGCGGTGACAGCCATAGAAACAACATGACATAATCATAGCGAAAAGTAGGTCATCAAAATTCCTAGTGGATTTAGCCATATTGACGAAGGATGAGAGATGGCTGATGTGGATTGGTTGTTTACGATGGACAGGGTCTGCGCGAACTTTCTTTGAACCTCGTATAGTAGCTTGTACGAGAGGATTGCTTCTGTTAATATCAAAATCGGGGTAAAGACTTAGAAGGAAGTGACGAGCACCCGTGAGGTACTTAGGGCCAGAAGCGATATTGAGAGATGTAAAGGCGATGTAGCGTGAGAGGGTTTCAGGTGTAGGGTTGAGAGGAATATCGTGAATCCGACAAAAGTGGAGGTAATCCCGGGCACCTGTAGTATATCCGCTGATGGTAGATTTCTCGAGCGAATGTGTTTGCAAGTGCAGGACTCGAGCATCAAGGTCCTTGAGCTCTAGAGAAGGATGAGCCAATCGAGGTGATGGCTCGCCCAAAGCAGCTAAAAGCACTCTCTCCATCGCGTCAGCAGTAGGTCCCGAGGAGGAGAAAAGAGGCAGACGCTTTCAGATGGGAATTGACGATAGAATTCGTCGACCATGAGTCTCGAGAGGAGATCGGCACGAGTGTTATCTTTACCGGCAATATGGCGGATGTGAAGGTCAATCCCTGTCTCAAGGAGGATCCCCGCGAGAGCCAGCAATACCAAATTGTGAAGAGATTCGGCTGCCTGGAGGGAACTATACGCCGCGACAGAATCAAGACTATCAGTCCACAAGAGGACCTTTCACGGGGGCGAAGGGAAGATCGCTACATGATGGATGGCAGAGAGGATGGCTACAAGTTCGAGGAAGAAGATATCTATCTTTTCCTTGGCATTCGACGGGTCCATTGCATACATGAAACCGCGACCGGCGTAAACAAAGGAAAGACCAAGACGCAGGCTAGCATCTGACCACAACACAAAATCTGCCTCATTGTCATTCCATCGGGTAGAGCTCACAAAGTGGACCCCAATCACTTTTGGAATGATATTGATTAGCCACTCGAAGTTTCGTACGACATCTGCATTAAGGGAGATACCGGCATTCATGAGGGTCTTGCCAGCGATCTTACGGTAGAATTCAGATAGAGCTGGTCGACCGAGGGGAAGGACGTTAAACACCCAGTTCAAATATCCACCTACCCGGAGCCAGTCTCGGAGGGAAGGCCTTCGTCCTGGAGTCGCAAGGAAGGCACGGATGGCTATGATAATGTCGGCAATTGCATCGTCGGTAAAGGTCAATGTTCCTTGATTGATATCGACGTAGAAGCCAATGATCTTCAATTCAGCACCAAACTCTTGTTTCTTTTCCTTCCACGGACATCCAATTTCATCCCATAACATAAGAAGTCGAGCTTGCTGACGAGGCCGCAAAACTCCCTTGTAAAGGACAAAATCAGATGCTCGAGCCCAAGAGAAGAAATCATCCATAAAGTCATGAAGATCCTTAATGCCGAATTTCTTGATCCCAATCCAACACATAAGCCCCGAGACGGAACACCAACAACGAGGAGATGCTCGGTTTCCAAAGATTAAGCGGTGTACAAGGCGCCAAACGCCTTCAACATCAATGACCTGCCTGAGTTGATAGATTGGATGGACTGGCAGGTTCAAGAACGCCGATGCTACATCAGACTTCCATGTGACGAGAGGCTCATCAGGAAAGGACTGTTTGGCGTTGAAAATTACCTGGCCGAAGGTTCACATATCGTCGTAGTGAACCTTTGCTTCAGATCGTGGAATGAACTCATTGAGTCCGGAGGTGGTGTGGTCAGTAACGACTCGAGCCTTTCCTTTCTGCCAGTGTGAGGAGGGATTCTCCCTACCTCAAATTATTACTATTTTTATAATTTCAAATTCATTATATCACATACAGAATTTCGCACCGCGTTACATTTTCCAAATTCGTACGTTTCCTATTTTATCAATTTCAAATTCATTCCCCTTTTGGAAATTACTCCCTCACTTCTACCAAAAGGCAGTTTAAACCCGCACCTGCCTAGCATAGCTCTGCCGTAAAACTTTTTACTTAGGTACCGAAACCACTTGATAAAGCCCAGCTATCATACACCTGCTTATAGTTACCCTTAAATTAGCTAACCCTAAGGTTCAGGTTATCAATCCATCGCTACACGCTCCTACAGAAACTACTATGCCTGGGACTTTCCCACTTTGCTCTAGACGCTAACTGACGCTACGAATCAAACTGCGACCGCTTTAAGCCTATACACTATACGCTTCCCACAAGGACTAGTCTACACTACGCTAGCACCTAGCTACACCTAGTTGCACCATTGCTGACACCCAAAAGCTCTACCACCTATGACTACACGACCGAACTGTTATTTTATACCTTGATCGGGGGAGCGCCACCCGAGGTCAACACTCCTTATCAAAGGCCCACACACGCTCATATCCCCCTCAACTGAGGCAGTTGAAATCACAAGGCTAAACAACTAAACAAATAAAGAACAATAACCAATACAAAAAAGAACAATAACCAATACAAAAAAGAATCAAAAGTACAACAAAAACTCACGGAGTCAACAAAACAACAATACAATATATATAAGGAGATGATGTTATATTGATGTCGAAAAATATGGAAATCAAACATCATGACACAAAACTTTTACCTATATACCCTTAGATTCTAGGCTCTTGTTTTTGCCTCTCCATTGTTTAAACATACATTCTTACCTGACACATTAAAG